>JAXQGT010000073.1:0-19130 GCA_037040375.1 Basipetospora sp. M8501
TTTCTAACTGGCCCACCAGATCCGCCAAGCCCGACCGGATTGACTCGTTCCTAAAGCTCATTACCCCCTTCGGTATCTTGGAGTCTGCTCGTACCGGTCTCATGGCCCTGCCTCGGTCACCCCTTCTCGACCCCAATGATGAGTCGATGCTCAAGGACATTGATGACGTTGTCGACGCTAGCCAGCTCCCCCCTGGTTAAACATGTACTGAGTAGCTACACAGAATCTTTGATGGGCAGAATGCTGCGAACTCTTGGTGTTATTGGATTGTTTTGTTCGTTCGGCTACGGTGTCCCAGGAAGGCTCCCTCAAATTCATTTAAGGTCTCTCTTTACATTTGTATGATACATTATCCACCAAATGTAGACCAGCTAGCTGTGGCTGTAGCCCCAGCGACGGCCTGTATGACGAGCGTAAGCCATAGATTGTGTGATATGATTATTATCGAGAGCCGATGCGGAAATATATAACGACTAGACTCCCTACGAAGTACATATAGGCTTTGTGGTGGTGGGGTTCGACTGGGGTTGGAGCTGCCCAGACCCCACGTTCCAATTTGCTCCCGGAGGGAGCTTGCTGCAGCTCTCGATCAACCAGTCCGCCAAAGCATCGATTTACCAAACAACATCTCCTGGCCACATACAAGAGGCCGCATTCTCCTAGACCGTGTAGTGACAAAACAGCACACCATGAGCCACCAACGGTACCCTTCTCATGACCCGATAAAGGAACCACATTCCATCTCTCTCAAAGTTCTCCGGTATGGTAATTATCGCTGCCCTCGTCCCGCAGCCGCCGCCGCCGCAAACTAACCTGCCCCGAAAGACTGTCCAGGCCTTCTCTCGTCGCACAATACCCCGTCCAAGTCCCGCCTGCGAGCCCCTCGACTCCCTCAACGGGGCTAAGCGCCACTGCCGAAGCCTCCCTCGCCTACGCTCGTTCCTCGACCAACCCCGACCCCTTCCTCCTCTCCCCAGCCGTCAGCCTCCCCCTCTCCTTCGGCTCCGCCTTCGTAGGCGAGACCTTCAGCTGCACCCTGTGCGCAAACAACGACCTCCCCGACCCGGCAGCCCCACCATCGACACCCGAATCCCCCACACCACCAACCCTACAAAAACGCATCCGCGATGTGCGCATCGAGGCGGAGATGAAGACCCCCGGCCCGGCGTCGGCCGTGACGAAGCTCGAGTTCGTCCCCGCCGCGGACGGGAAGGGCGTCGCCAGCGGCACGGCGGCGGCGGCGGCGGCGGCGGCGGCGGGCGTGGATCTGGCGCCGGGTGAGACGCTGCAGAAGATTGTGTCGTTCGACCTGAAGGAGGAGGGGAACCACGTGCTCGCCGTCACAGTGAGCTACTACGAGGCCACGGAGCTCAGCGGGCGGACGAGGACGTTTCGGAAGCTGTATCAGTTTATATGCAAGTCGTCGATGACGGTGCGCACCAAGGCGTCCCCCCTGCGGAGAGCGAAGAACCACGCTGGCGTCGGCGGTGAGGGAGCGAGGGGCCTGCGGAGGTGGGTTCTTGAGGCGCAGTTGGAGAACTGCAGCGAGGACGTCATGCAGCTGGAGAGCGTCGCGCTGGATCTGAGAGACGAGCTCGAATATGCCGACTACAACTGGGGCGTAAACGGAACCCCGAGACCACTGCTGCACCCGGGCGAGGTGGAGCAGATATGCTTCGTGGTGAGCGAGAAGGAAGCTGCTCGGGCGGCTGACGAGGTGGATGGCAGAACGGTGTTTGGCGTGCTAAGCATTGGGTGGAGGGGCGAGATGGGTAATAGGGGCTTCCTGACAACGGGGCAGTTGGGAGCGAGGAGTCTACGGCAGTCCCGTTGAGATGCGGAGAGAGGAGAAGCATGTGAAGGAGGCACTGCGATCCCGATAGAATCATGAATAATGCTACCAACTGATGATGAAGACAAAAAACTAGCGGCTCTTAGTTAGGTATCGCCAAGCTCGTGGTATCTTTCATGGGCCGCAACAGCAAAGAAGGGTATCCTGCATCCACACTTGAAGCACATTTCCCCATTTTCGAAATCGTCACTCGAGTCCCATTCGGCTCCTTCGTCACCACCAGTATTATTGTCCTTATTCCCTATCTCATCTGTCATCCTCAAAGGTGGAGACTCGGCTCTGAAGGGCCGTAGCACCTCGTCCTGGGTCTTGAACATGACCGAAATGTCTCTCCCTTGACCTGCCCTGTCGTCGCTCGCCGCAAACACCATGTTCGCCACGCAGATGTTGAGAAGCGACACGTCCCACCTGTGACCTTTTGCCGTCTGAAATTTCTTCAGCAGCGGCAGGACGGCCTCGGCGACGAGCCTGTCGGCAATCTTGTCGACATCGTCCTCCAGGCTGAACACAAAGCCGGGCAGCGGCGCAGACCGCGATATTCGGGAGAAGTACGACTGCCCTTCCGTCATCGGAGCATCTACGGAGAGCCGCAGTGTTTTGGGCCGGGCGACCCACCTCCGAGGCGTCTTGCGGTGAGGGTTAGTGTCCTCGGTGACGAGGTCTACCCGCATCCTGCGGATGAGGGACCTGGAAATTTTGCGCAGCTCCTCTGTGATACGGTCCAGGCTGTCGAGGGACCGGTAGGTGTCTTCGATGCTGATCTGGGTAGGGACGTCGTTGGCATTCTTCACCTCGGTGGCGTCCGCGCCGTGGAGCAGTCCCCATACCTTCTCCCCTATTCCTCTCTCAGCCCCAGACCCGCCCAAAAGTGCTTCGAGCGAGGCCGGGGAGATGTCTGGGTGTGTCCGGACCTCGCCTACTTTTACCCTGCATTCCATGCTATGGATATCTGGAGGGGGGAAATCTGGCCTCAGTTTCTTCTCTAGCGTGGCACCCGTCTTGAAGCCGATCCCCGGGATTTTATTGATGGGCAATGGATCCATGAAGTTTGACACGTCGTCGTCGGTGAGAGCAAGTAGGGTGGTCTGGTTCCGGGGCTTGTTACAGGACCCAGCCAGCTTGCTAAGCACTTTGTTGGTTGCAATCCCACAAGTAGATGTGAAGCCATAATCGTGCTCCAGCCTCATCCTTAGATGGTAGGCGAGATGTGAGCCGAGCAGGAGCCGGACACACAAGGGATTATCGAAGTCTGGGACATCAGTAGAGGCACCTGCTATGCAGCCAGCAAAGCCAGTCAAATTGCAGGCGAAACCTTGCTCGGGATCTTGCTTAGAGAGGTAGAAGAAGGATGATGAGAGGGAAGCCCGGTTCAGGCAGAACAGGTTGTATTCGATAATGTCTGTGACATCTATTGGCAGACATACGACTCGTCAGAATGTGGAGCTCCCCAGGCAGAGTCAACGGACGGCAGATAACTCGGTGCGGGATCGTACCCATGAAGACCTCGTCGAAGCCCAACCGCTCCACCTTTTGATTCCATGAGTAAGACCTAAAGACGGCGTAGAGCTTCTTGCTCATGTCGCGAAAGGGTGTGAGATCCTCGCCGTCGACGATGACCAGGTCGGGGCATATCTTTTTGGCGACAGCGATCTGCATCAACTTTCCGACTCCGCGAGCACGGGCGACGTAGTTACATGTCGCTAGAATGCCCTTCTGCCTGACGCCCAGCGGTAGGCCCTTGAGGGCGGGATTCTTGTTCTCAAAGACGGATGCATAGAAGCAGTCATAGTCCTTTTTTTCCTAGTTAGACAGCCATCTCACTCGAAGCCGGCCCGACAGAGCACTGGGGTGTAGTCTCACAAACTGAAGGATTATCCTGTCGTCCTTTCGCTTCGTTGCTAGTGGTTTGGGTCGCTCCATGCCATGCACGGCCGCTAGGCCCGGGGCTTTTCTATAGTGAGGGGGACAGAGTGACAGACATCAATTAATCAATCACTTTAAAATAGCCCATGAGCGAGTTTTGTCATCTCCTAGAGGAAAATAGGTATGGGGTCACTCAATAGGGGGGGTCTGTCAGAGTTCAGATAACCTGAAGCATTAACCGCTCAACTGAAATACAGTGTAGACCCTTACAAAGGCACTACAGGTCAATAGCTATCCATGTATTTGAATCAAATGACAGGGTTCGAAACCACCCTGCGGCTAGAACTAGCCTACAGTACCCCTGTCCCCTTCGTCTAGGTCCCATCTTCTAGTGCGCGCTGCCCAATAGACCGTAGCGTGCACTCGTATCTCCCTGTTACTATAACTTTGGCGGCCTTTTGTGTGTAGACAAGGGCAAGAATAGCATTCGCTGTTGTGCATGAGATTGTCCACGCACTTGGTAGGTAGGGAGTTGCAATGTCATTGCGTGTTGAGCCATGACCCGTTAGCGATTTCAGCTGAATCAACACTGGTGCGGGGAGTTCCGAACCATCGGGTACTGTAGTTAGGACTTACACAGTAAATATGCCCGCCAAAACACCTAGCCAAAGACCCAACGAAGAATTGTTTAAAGCTCTCCTCGCTTCTTCATCCTCTACTTTTATCTCGCTATAAAGCTCAATCGACAGTCTCCTACGCCAGTCTCGAACGCAGATCAAGCGCCAGGACTCATCGGGTGGCCCGGTCGGGCCGCTGTAGGCTACCTCTACGCCAGTGCTAAGAAAGGCAAGCTCTCAAATTTACAGTCACACCGACTCTCACCACAGAATTGGATAGTACCTTACGGTACCTTACCTAGCCCAGTCAAGAGAGCCCTACACTGTAGACTCTATACCCATGGCTCGGACACGGTGGATGTACTTCAGGTACTCGTCCATATAGAAAAGGACAGACCGGTAACTTGCTTCTAGATGTATCTGACGGCCGAACATGTAGTCATCGGATGTTACAGGGGTTCTTTTAAGGTCAGAGAACGTATTTAGGATACAAGCCTCGCGATTTCTTTGCCGGCTGAACCTCTCCAGAGGCGATCGTTCGTCGTCAAGCCCGAGCTGCCCACTTCTTAGGCTCTGATGGTGAACGTCATTAGAGATATCTTCAAGCTCCTCATTACAGCCCATCGAAGCGTCGACTCCTGGACGTCCATAGAGAGGCAGAAAAGAAGAGAACAGATGTTGAAGCACCGAGGGGCTAGGAAAGGTGTTGTGCCACAGTCTCCTCCAACATGGAGGATCGAGATTCGACGCACTGGCGTCTGCGGCTTGGAGTTTCCACATTGATGCGTTGAAAGTAACGGCCGAGATTGGTATTGAGGCGTGGATATGAGGCTATCCACACTATGTATACAGCTTACCAAGAAGTGATGTAAACTTGTTGGATCAGGCATGGTAGGTGTTCCTTGTTGTTTGTTGTCAGTTGTCGTGAGGCCCTGGTTCATAGTTGGGGGATATTAGGTTGAGGTGGGTGTGAGAGCGCGGTCACGTGGAAGCGTGGTTGAGTACCTAGGTAAGGTAAAATGAAGAAGCGTGACTCAGGGCCGCCACACCATCTCTGGTAGGAAGAGCGTTGATAGAGTTAACACGCCTTTTATTGAATTGGAAAGAAGTCCGTTAACCGTCGAAATTCCAAGTAAAATCGTTAATGCGCCATCTTGTGCCTTTGGGACTGATGGTCTGTGGTGCTATTAAAATCGACTGGATTCCACTTGGTCCCAGACCCAACCGGACTCGAGGTTTGGTACGCCGTGAATAGTTCGCGCCTTGAAAAAGACCTGGGCTTCTACCTGCCCTGGAACCGTCCGTCCCAGACTGCGGGCTGTATTTAATCAGTTTTATAGTGTACGAAATACCATTATAGTGTCCAACTATAGACTGCTCTGGCCTCCGCAAGCCAGTCGGGCTATCTGAGGGACCCTGACCAAGTCTCCGTCAGTCCGCGTCGATCATGAACGTTAATCCACGAGGGCAACAGGGTCCTGGGCTCCCTACTAGTGGAGTTTTTGTAGCACCCCGGACAAAATGACCGCATCCCGCTCGACCTTGCTGATCCTCTCCAAATGACGAAATCAGACAACCAAAAGTCCTCGGGTATCGCATTGCACCCGAGTATTATATCGCCCTCCCGCTTTGCAGAGCCCTCATCCAACCTCGTCTAGTAATTACCGGCACCCACAGGGCCTTATGAGTCTTTTCCACAAGCGAGAGAAGAATGTTCCACGGGGAAAGATACGGACCCGGGTGCTATAAGTAGGCACTCGTATTGGCAAGTACCGTGACCAGTCCGGGGCATACCAAGGTCGAGTGGAGTGGCAGTACTGCTACCCAAGGGGCGGCACGATATTGACCCCAGCTGCTATAATGAGAAGGTCCCTCTGCTCAGGCACGAGATGCTAGAGACCGGAACCCCGTCCGCATTTCCCGCTGAATTAACGTTGCGGGGCCCATGGAGTCGGACACTAAAATAGGAGGGCCTTTGACGGGGAGTGGACTCGTTGACGTGGTTGATCAAGCGCTTCAATGGTACGTGCACGCCACAAAGAGCTACAGTGTAGACGCGGTTCGGAGTTCAGGTTTGCTCAGAAAGCCATCAATGACCATGGATTTATGGTGGTGGCTACATGTAGTCTCTTGTTCGCTCGATTTACTCTCTGATGCACCGAGAGCTAGCTGCATTCCTTAATCTTACATACCCTTTTTGACACGAAGGCCTCCACGGGACCACGGGTTCAAAAGTCTTCTCGAGAAGAACCTATCTACATGTATTGATCGGTTTCTTGTTCGAGCTGGGCCACCCCCCCAGCGCTTAACCCCAATGCTCCCCCAAAACTGGTTGGAATGTATTCGCCTTTAGCAAAGGGCAACAGGCAATGGATAAGCCTTTTAGTATCCACGTCACTAGTGGCAAGTCGCTCGACAATACCAAGGGGACGAGAGCCGCGATTGGCGCCGTCAACCCTCTCAGACCGCTTGTCTACACACAACTCGTACTATCTGGGGCTTGACAAAGAAAGATTGGGCCATTGGCGAGTGGTTTACCACAGCTCTACTCGCCTTACATCAGATGTATCGAGTTCAATACTAGTAATACCGTCTCAGTACTCGTAGATCCACTGTCACGTTCACCAAGGAAGGGCATTAGCCGCCATGTCGCTCCAACAGCCGCCATTGGAATTCATTGGCCAAGATCACGGCGGAGTCGACAGGGGTTCCATTGGCGCTTGCACCTATCACCCTGCACAGTCTGCAGCCACAGGGCCTGCACAGGAAGCAAGTGTGCAAGATCTGACCAACCGTTGGAGATGGGAGGCCACTTCTGCTTCCAGAGTTCCCTCACCTTGCCGCAGAAGAGCCACTAGGGATCTATTATCAGGCGCCTTCATGGCTGCTGGTCGACAACAAGGTCAAACCCCGCCTTGCTCATTTAGAGTCTCCTGTGTGCATCACGTCCCCCGACCAACCACCCCCTTCCCCCCTTGGCATCGCGTCTATTGAGGATCATATGCTGCTCCTGGTAGACTCATCACATCGGGGCTTGCAGGATGCGGTATTTCCTAAGTGTCGTGGCTAAGCGTTACTTTTGCTCCAATTCCACTACCGGAAGTGACCGTATGAGATCCAGATCGCAGGATGCAGCATTCTCAACGTTTCCAGGACGCTGGCTGGCTGATGAAGCGCAGTCAAATGACTCTATTGATGTTGCAAGGGAGGAGAAAAATTGATTCTCGTACAGGTGCTAGCTTACCGAGCCCTAAGAGACCTCCAGCCAGAATCCTGGACTCTGGCGGGCACCCACCCCCCCTGGATCCTATTCTAGCACTCCCCAGCCAGAACTCAGGATTCTAAGCGTGCCCCCGACTTCTGGCACTCCCCGTTGTGGAGGGTACCCGACTTTGGGACTCTCAGAGGTGTGTGCGCACACGTATGCACGAGAAGGTTGTATGTGCCGTGCTCACTTTTGGGTGCTGCGCTGCGGTTGATGAGCCCGTTTCCAGGGTTCCAGTTCTCTTGTACCGCCCACCCCAGCGCCATCCCAATGTTTCCACTTTCTCTGTCCTTTCGCTGGAAGTGTGTGTCGCTGATGTATATAGCCGCCGTCCCCCCTTCACATCGCAGCTCTCTCTATTACTCTGCTCCCCAATTTCCAGCCGGCATCATTAATTTAGATTTGTTTCCGAGCACTGGGCCTGTTGATCAGCCTGGAAAACCGAGAGGGCACCCTATAACCTGGCGATAAAGGTTCTCGGTTTACTGGAGGACTATCGAAAGCACTCAATAATAATACACTGGCTGTCCAGTCAGCCCCCGGTCCGATCGCCTTTCCCTCCCGCCCCCTCCTTCGCCTCAGAGCGAAAGCAACATTTTCAGTTCACTCACACTCACACACACACACATACACACATTCCTCCTTTTCTAATCGTCTTAACCATTTCGCCTCTTGTTTGATATCCATCCCTCGCGCACAGGCGATCATCAGAACAAAGTTTCAACGACTGTCATCGCTCGGCCTGGTTGCCGATTGTGCGAAACACAGATCGTCGCGGGGCCAGTTTCTCACCACATCCGCATTTCTATTAATAGCTCTCCGACCGTGCCACGATGTCGTCGCCGCCCCAGCACAAACCACGGAGGCCAACCCTCCAGATAAATACGTCTCAGGTGCCAAACGCAAAGATTTCGTCCTCGAGGAAGATTGTCATGGTCGACCCCAAGGACCCTACGGCTTTTAACACTCTGTCCAACGTCTACGCCACCGTCATCGACCGCAGCACGCCCATCCAGCCCGACCCCGTCACCGCTATTAACACCCGCCAGCCATTCCCGTTGTCTGGGCAGACTCCCACGATCGCGGGCCCCGGGGAAAGAGAAGAGCAAATACAAAGGTTGCAAACGCCGTACACGACTTACGGCCCCACATACCCCGACACTCCCCTCACGGCGAACCCCAAGTCGCCTTTGAATAACCCGGAATTTGTCTTCCCCAGCACTATGACAGCAACCCCTCCGCTCTCCGCGGGCGCTGTCGACAACAACATCCAGTCTTTCTCTTTCCACCCTTCCGACATGGCGAAGAAGTTGAGCCTCAATACCAACATCGTCAAGTCCGCCAAGCCTGAACTAGTCCTGCCCCGTACCCCCATCAAGAGCAGGCCGGCGCCAGTGTACACGAGTACAGCAACTAAGCCACCCCCGTACACGCACCCCCGCACATTGCACAGTATTCTGCGAAACTCGCCGCTCCCGCCGTCCACTGCCCGCCCGCCTTCTTCCCCCAGGAGACAGTCTCTCAGGTTACAAGAGAGAGCGGCGAAGCGGGTGGGGTATAACACACCTCTCACACAAACCATCATCAATAACAAATACGTGTACTCGCATATCGACCTGCTGGCCGAAGACGCCTCTCCCTCACCACTGTCTCCTGGCCTGCCGCCGGGTGATCAGGTCATGACGATAGAAGGCGCCGACGAGCCGACTCCGGGCGATGTAACGCCGGGACCGCTGGAAGACATGCGCCGCAAGATGGCCGGCCTGGGGGCTTCATCTCCCGTGACGGCCTCGGGCGGCATCCGCAAGCGGAAGAGGAAGGAGAAGAAGCGACAGTGGGTCTGGACGATCAACCACGACGACGAACCGGACGACGAAGTAGGGGGCGCCATCGCTGCGATCCGCGCGGCCGAGGCCGCAGCGCGGGCCAAGGACTCGGACAGGACACCTACGTGCACGACGCCCCGTGCCCCACTTCCACCGGCCCCCCTTCTCGACGTACCCATAATCCTCCAGCCGACGGTTTACATCCCGGACTCAACGCCTAGCCTCTGCAGCCAGGATTCGGGGACGGAAGACGTGGACATGTCGGACTCGAGCAGCTTCCTGTCGGCGTGCAGCAGTAGGGACGTGACGCCAAGCGAGATGGAAGTAGACGACCGTACACCGCTCGTAAGGAAGAAGGAGGTGAGCTTTGGGTTGGCTCTCGAGTATGGGAATGCGAAGTCCGGGGAGAACTGCTCGACGAGGCGGGACACACCTGTACCCCCTGACCTGGGGGAAACGGCGTGTTGAAGGGGCGCTTGCTTTTCGATATCACTTTCCGTTGAAGATTATGAGTTTGGATTCATCTTCATTTGGTTTTTTGGATAGCGTTGGCTTGAAAATCAGCTGGAGGGTTGCTGCTTGTAACATTAGGTATTGTGAGGCTGGACATTTCGCATTTGCATCTGTACGCGGAGATGCACTGTTTATGAACTCATGAAATTCGGAATAATTTTCCTCTTGGATCTTTAAATGCTTGAAAGTGAACCCCATTATTGACCCAAAGTGCTTTCCCAATCTCCGACCTCAAGAGATGCCAGAGAACTTGAACCGCCCCGCACCGATAAAGCTTATCGGAAAGCGGGATACCCAGCGCCAGCTGCTGCCGGCTGAATAACGACACTAACCTTGGACAGAACTCGGGCAAAAAAAAGAAAGAAAAAAAAAGTGGAAGAGCGCAAAAAATAATTTTGCTCCACCGCCTTTAAACTTGACGGAGGGGCATCGACAGCAAAGGCCTGTCCAACTGCAACAACCGATTTCTGAAGGTCATAGATCGACTTGAAGCCGTCTTCAAAATGTCGACTCCGTCCCTGGAAGAGAAGCTTGCCAAGATCAAGTCTCCTGGTCTTCAGAGCCAGAAAAAGGTAAATACATGAAATATCCCCTGTATATCTTTTGCTTGACTCATTGTGCTGACCTTTGCTGTGTAGAACTCTCTCATCCTCGAAGCGGTCGAGGCGACGTTAAGAGAGCAAAAGACACCACAGTCCGCCACCAGCTATTTCGCCGCCCTCCTCGCTCTCCTCAACCAACCCAGCAATGCCGACAACACCGAAATCATTTCCTCAGTAGTCTACCTCCTCGACGTCGTCACTCCCTACGCTCCGCAGCCCCTCCTCCGGGCCAAATTCACCCAGATCCTCACCGTCCTTGCGCCCCTGCTGCAACGCAAAGATGCTGAGGCACTCCTATTGCGGTCATCCATCGGGTGTCTGGAGTCACTGCTGCTGGCTCAGGACGCCGGCGCCTGGGAGCTCTCCGTTTCCCAGGTGGGTCCTCGGATGGCCGTCTTCGATCTTCTCACTCTCTCCCTCAACCAGAAACCCAAGGTGCGGAAGAGAGCGCTCGACGCTCTGAGGAAGGTCCTCATGAACCCGCCTCCGAGCCCCTCCCTCGACCACCCCGCGGCCGACATGTGCGCCCACAGCGCCATGAAGCACCTAGAGGCCCTCGCCGAAGCCGCCGCGAAGCAACGGAAGCACAAGAGCTCTACCGACCAGGATCCCGCCCTAGTCCACGCGCTGCAGCTGATCAAATCGATTGCCAGCTCGAGTGGCGGGTGGCCAAGCAGGCAGATCGAGCCCCTCTGCGAGCTGCTCTTGCGCATCGCCAAGTCAGGCAACGAACACATGACCGTCGCCACGTTTGAGATCTTCGAGATGATCTTCTCCGGCATGGCCGATGAAGTGTCCTCCTCGAAGCTGCCCCGGCTGATGGAGATCATATCCGAGCTGCAACCCTCTGCGAACGACACCCAGTTGGTTCCGCCTTGGCTGGCTATCCTGTCGAGGGGCTACGATGTCTCCGCCCAACTAGAGCCCGATGAGACGTTTCAGAACCTTCCGAATCTCTTCACAATGGTCGCCAAATTCCTCGAGTCCCCCTCTCAGAACATCCGGATATCGGCTTCCGAGTGTCTCGTCTCGTTTATGGTGAACTGCGTACCAAGACAGGTGATCCTCGAGCCTTCCATCTACGACCAGAAGATTCTAGAGAAGGTGGCCAAGCAAGCAGAGTCGCTCCTCAGCGTTCAGTACCAGGCCGCTTGGTTGGAGTCGTTCAATGTCCTCGGTGCCATGTTTGACTCGCTGCGCTGGGCAGCCTATCCTGTCATGCTCAACATCACCAAGCTCATCGGTGAAATCAGGGGTAATGATTCCTTTAGAAGCAAGAAACAGGCCGATGAGGTACTTGGAAAGGCCGTCCGTGCCATGGGCCCGGAAGCTGTGCTCTCCGTTCTCCCGCTTAACCTCACAAAACCGGCCAAGGGCCAACCTGGAAGGGCGTGGCTGATGCCGATCCTCAGGGACTATGTGAGCAACACGAACCTGGCTCATTTCCGGACCGAAATGGTGCCTCTCAGTGAAGCCATGTTTCAGCGGGTTCTGGATCATGGTGAGGCGGAGAAGACAATGGAGGTCAAGATCTTCGAGACCGTGGTGCAGCAGGTCTGGTCCATACTCCCGGGCTACTGCGACCTACCCCTAGACCTTACAGAGGCATTCGATCAGGGCTTTGCCGAGATCCTTGCGAATATTCTCTACCAACAGGTCCAACTGAGGCTGGATATCTGCCGAGCCCTGCGAATGCTCGTCGATTCCAACAAGGCCATCGTGTCTATCGAGGAAGAAGAGGAAGATCTTCTCCTCCAGAGCCGCGTGACGAAGGCCAAGGCCCAGGAGAATCTCAACCACCTAGGAACGTACGCCGCAAACATGCTGGCGGTCCTCTTCAACGTATACACCCAGACACTACCGCAGTCCCGTGGGCCCATCCTCCAAACCATCAACGCCTTCCTCGGGATCACGCCTAGCAGCGAGCTGATGGAGACCTTTGACAGGGTTTCTAAGCTCCTCGCCGCGGAACTTCAGAAAGAGGCGCCCAAGGAAAAGCCCAAGGGACAGAAGCAGGAGGATAAGATGCCCTCGACTGCCAACACCCTGATGGACCTGGTAATCACTATGTCGCCATACTTGCCCAGGGACTGCTTTACCACGCTGTTTGAGATTGCTACCGTCGTGATTGGCAGGGAGGCGGAGCCGCAGCTGCAGAAGAAGGCGTATAAGCTACTTCCTCGCCTCGCCAATTCCGAGGAGGGTAGGTCAGCCCTCAAGGAGCGGAATGTTGAGCTCCAGGCTCTGCTCATCGCGAATGCCGAAAAGGTCTCGGCACCCGCGAGGCGCGACAGACTGGCCGCCATTGCCGAGCTGGTCAACTACATCCCCTCCACCTCCCTCCACTTCATCCCCCAGATCCTGAGCGAAGTCGTTATCTGCTGCAAGGAGAACAACGAGCGCGCCCGCGAGACGGCGTACGACCTCCTCGTCCAGATGGGCAACGTCATGGCTGCCAAGGCTGGCACATCCATCGACAACAGCAAGGTGTCCCATATGCCCGACGACGCACCCCCCGTGACCGCCAGCATCGAGGAGTACTTTACCATGGTGAGCGCCGGTCTCGCGGGCAGCACGCCACACATGATCTCCGCGTCCATCACGGCTCTGAGCCGCATCCTCTACGAGTTCTACACGCAACTGCAGCCGCAGACGCTCACCGACCTCGTCGATACCATGGACCTCTTCCTGACCTCGAACAACCGCGAGATCGTCAAGAGCGTCCTGGGCTTCGTCAAGATCGTCATCCTCCGGCTCGACTTCAACCTCGTGCTCGCGCGCCTGCCGACGCTGGTGCCCAACTTGATCGTGTGGAGCCACGAGCACAAGGGCCACTTCAAGGCAAAAGTCAAGCACATCATCGAGCGCATGATCCGCCGCTTCGGGTACGACGTCGTGCACGACAACTGCCCCGAGTCGGACAGGAAGCTCGTCGTGAACATCCGCAAGACCAAGGAGCGCAACAAGCGGAAGAAGGAAGAGGGTGCGCGCGAGGGGGCGGGCGAGTCGGACGGCTCCGAGGATGAGGGCGCGGCGGCCGGCGGCGGCGGCGGCGGTCGCAGGTTCGACAACGAGTACGACGAGGCCCTGTACAGCAGCGCCCCGGACGAGTCGGACGAGGACGGCGACCGCGACATGCAGCAGCCGAGACAGGGCAGGGGCGGCAAGGGAAAGAAGGGCGGCAACGCGTACATCATCGAGGATGAGGAGGAGCCCCTCGATCTGCTGGACCGCCGCGCGCTCGCCAACATCTCCACTACCAGGCCCGTCCGCATGCGGCAGCCGGGGAAGACGAAGGCTAGGGTGGACCTGGACGGCAAGCTCATTCTCGGACAGGAGAACGACGACGCGGGGGACGCCATGGATGTTGACAATGCCGGTGCCGGCGAGTCTGGCGTGGGCGCCTACGTCGCTGCGCTGAAGAGCAAGGACGCCGGTAGGCGCATCCGCGGCGGCAAGCTCAAGTTCTCCAACCGCGGGGGCGGCAGAGATGACGAGGACGGCGAGGAGATGGACGAGGATGATGCAGTGGCAGTGAAGGAGCAACTGGCAAAGTCACCCAGAGGTGGCTTTGGCAACAGGAGTGGCTTTGGCGGTAGGGGTGGCTTTGGCGGCAGAGGAGGTAGGGGAGGAAGGGGAGGTGGCAGGGGCCGAGGCGGCCCGGGCGTCATGAGGAGCGGCAAAGGAGGAATTGCCGCCGGCCGGAGGGGCTTGGGGGTGGATAAGAGGCGTGGGGGGTTTGCGGACTCTGGTGTCGGCAAGCAGCGAGGACGTAGGTGAGCTTTCGATAGTGCGGACAAGGAGGTAGGGGTTTGAATCCCCTTCGGTAGGTCCTTTGGCTCCAGAAAAAGAGGATGGAGAGGGACGTCGGTTTCTCTTATCTTATACCAGTGTCAGGAAGAGTTTATTCATATCTCGGGTATTTTAAAAGGAGTTCTATTTTGTCCTGAGAAAGGAGAGATTCCATGTAGATAATTAACGCAGGTTTTGAAAAACTCGCACGCTCCAGGAGTGGTTTACGGATCAACATATTACTCGCCGAAGCAGCAGCACCTAAACTGCGTGTCTTTGCATGTCTCTTACCATCAAACTTCCATCCTCATAGAACAATAAAACTCTCGGAGAAAATCTTCGGGCAAGAACGAGTGCGGCCGCCTCTTGTCGGTGGCGACCTCCCGTCGGGCTTGTTCTTCGCCAGTCGTATACCTCGGGATCCATAGGCTTGGTGGATGACGAGGAGATATCCTGGCGGTACATTGGTTTTTGCGCAGACTTAAGCTTCCTCGACACTACAATTCCTGGCTTACCGTTGACGTAGGCGGTGGTGGTCACTAGACCAGTTTCCCTGGTCGAAACAAGACGCTGGGCCACCGCCTCTGAGTTTGAATCTTCCTGTTGGGTTAGTAGGCGAGGAGTGAAGCTTCCACGGAACGGAGATTCCGACTACGATGGGCTGGTTGGGGGGGAAGGGGGGTTGGATAGAGCTTCGGGAGTACCTCCCATGGAGCATTTCACAAAGACGGGGCGATGTGAAATGGCCATTGAGACTTGTGGATCTCTTTTCTTCCTCAATTCGATGAATCTAGGGGATTGTGTAGCTCTTCCAAGCGAAGCCCAAGGCCGTTGTTGTGTTTGCCGAGTTTCCGTAAAAAGAAACGCTTCGCAACGAAAAGAACGCCTCGAGGTATCGTCCGTGAAGAAACAAAAGAAAAATCCCTCCTTTTTCTAACCCGCTCATTTTTGGGACCCTGGGTAGATTTTAGCCACCCTTATGCTGCCTGTCCTGGTCGTGTCATGCCGTGCTTTGATTCATGATCGATGGTAAAGATAGAGTTGTTTATGTGTGTGGTGGTTGTGGTTCGTCAAGACTCGAGACTCGAGGGTGACAAGTTTCCTTAGGAGACTGGCTGCCTTTGTTTACTCGTCCTGCTGGCGAGTCTCGCGGCCCCTCTTGATGCGCTCCAGGATGTCCTCACGGTCCTTGTCGAGCTTGAGCTTGGTGATGACGACGTTGCTGGGGTGGATGCCGACGGGGACGCTCTGGCCGGTGGCCTTGTCACGAGTGACACGGTCGACGTGGATGACGTACTTCAGGCGGTAGACGGAGTTGACCTTGCCCTCACGGCCCTTGAAAGAGCCGCGGACAATGCTGACCTCGTCATCCTTCCTGATGGGGATGCTGCGCACCTGTTCCAAGAAACCCTGTCAGCGTGCGTTCATTTACCCTCGACTGGGGAAAAAAAGAGAGGAAAACGTACGTTGTACTTCTCACGGAGCTCCTTGCTAAGGGGAGCGCTCATGATAACACGGCGAACGCTGGAGGGGGCGCTGAAGTGCGCCTTGCGCGACTTGCGCCTGGAGGAGTGAGAGACTGCAGAGTCAAGAGTCAGTACGTTTTGAATCCCTTCTGAATAGAACAATTCCGTTCTCATAGCAGATATTGAAAGGGTACTCACGCTTGGCGACCATTTTGACGGCTGTGGAAGGTTAGTTGGGAGTTGGCTGATTGAATAGAACTCGAGAGCGGATTGAGCTTTAAGAAGAGAGAAATTTCTGTGATATGCCCTCGTTGTGGGGATAATTGAGTCGGGCGCTTTGGTGGCCCTGATCACGTGACTTTTATGGACTGGAGGTTTCGGCTCCACCCCCACCATGGATATAATTAGCCGAATATTCCCCGAATGATCAAAGGCCGATATATCACTGATGAGACCCTGGGCTGTTGATACACAGTCTTGTTCTCTGTAACGATTTATATGATCACCTAGAGCATAATCATACGGTCATTCTCTTTGTGGGACAATCAGGAAGGATAGGGTACTTTGGTGGTTCTATGTGCGCCTCTATATACTTTGAAATGGAGAAGAATCCCATCCGCTATTCGTACATGTACAACAGGATGATCAAATTCTTGCCACCCAGCCCTCTTTAATGTTTACACCGCTCCGCAAATGCTAGGCTACTGGCGACGGCGCCTTAAACTTGCCATTGTCATCATATCGTGCCTCTGTGGCCAAGCATTAGTAGCTGAAAACCGAGACTAACGGGGTTGTCGCTGGCAAGGATGCACCAAAAGATCCACACTTACTGAAGAATGTATAGTTCAGCGTCACGGTCTTGACGTGCCTCATATTGAAATCGTTCAACAAGTCCGGGTCCAGGTAGAAGAATACGGGCATGTCGACCGTCTCTCCAGCGTTGAGCCTCTGCTCCTCGAAGCAGAAGCACTGGATCTTGCTAAAGTACGGCGCCACCTGCGCGGGCGTCACGCTGTACGTGGCCACGCCGATGATGTCCTGGTCACTCGTGTTCGTCGCGGTGTAGAAGGCCAGTGCGGTCTCGCCCGGCAGCACGCTCACCTCTCTCTGCTGCGGAGTGAACTTCCAGGGAAGGACGTCGGAGACGGAGGAGTTGAATGTAACGCGGATTCGAGGCACATCGGTGACGGGTTTGAGGCGGCTTGCGAGCTCTTCGGAGTCCTCGGGACCGCTGTGGGCGCGGACGGGCTGGCCGCCCCAGCCGGTTGTTTGACAGATCTGAAGCAAGGCGACGACTGTCAGCATTCTCCTTCTTCCAATATCCAATGTGGACAGTATCAGCTTACCATCTTATACAGGGGAACGGAGCCGTAGGATAATGCGACGGTCCCGAGAATTACACTCAACGTGTAGTACCTAACAGATCTGTAAGCGGGGAACCTCAGACAAATGCTCCTTTCCCCTCTGAGTCTAGACATACGCTGTGGTCCTGTTCTTCCGCTTATAGTGAGCTCGCACTTGATCTATTGTCTGTTCCGCAGTGGTTCGCCCGGAGGCAGTTGAACCTCCACCGGCCGTGCCGGACGCGACTCGGCGCCATTGTCGGGGTTGCAAACGGGCATTCTGGCGGGCAAAGCAGGTAAATGCTTGCTGCGATTGTTGAAGTCGCCAGGAGAGGCTTCGGAAGCTATTCATTGTTCATCGCGGGTCGGTTGTTTTCGTTCAGCGACTCTGAAGCAATCATGTCATCTTTTTACTCACGAGCAATGAGATGATGTTACTGCCGAGCAAGAATGTCCGTGCCTTTCAAGTCCCGCCAAATCACATCACGTGATTCTGCTGCCGGCTGGACCCGCTTGAAAAGAAATTTCGCACCCGCACAGCTCTAGTTTATCTTCTTTCTTTCCTCATCATGAAAGTTGAATCACCCCGGCGAAGAAATTAGGCTCAACTCCAGAGGCATGAGGTTGAAGTCCTTTCGAGGGCGTTCGCCTCGTCCTCAATTGGAGTAGGGTTGAACAGATACCGGGCATATGAACCCTTTGGCGGCGCTTCTAAGAATTGGTACTTTTAACTTCCACAGGCTACCAGTCCCGTTGAGTGTCCGACATCCCGTCGCTTGTAGAATATGTGCATGGAGTTCAAGACCTTGATGCCCACAGACAGTAACTAGTCATTGCTAGACCTAGAACGGGCAATCGATGGCAGTCTCACTGGCGAGACAGATCTTAAGGGTCGGTGAAGGGTTATTTGCTCAAGTCCGAGCCCATTTCCGGTTTGTGAAGTCCACGGAGCAGATTGCTCATGTGCGACGGCAGCACGCGGAGTGCTACATGTATTCCATCCGCGCTTGTACGGAGTAAGAGGCGCTCCGGGTGTCTCGTGAGTCGTGACCGTACTCGGGAGGTTCTCGGTGGTGGCACGTATCACTCTCTTCGACTTGTTGATCCGTCTCGGTTGCTATTACCCAAAGGCGCTGCCGTCAGAGCTCGACCTCGCATTGCGACTTCGCAACCACGACCCCCCAAAAGAAGGCGGGAAAGGTGTGGAGCCTGCAGCTCTGAGCTGGTGCGGTTTCCATCTGCAAGTTCTATGCGGGGGGGTACGTTGAGTAATTCAAGACCCGCCAATGAGAAGAGGTGATTTGATATCACCGCTCAATTGAGTGTGCCCAGGTTACGTAAGGATCTGCCAGGAACTGGGTGTCGGTGATTCATCACTTGTTCTCATCAACTTACACCGCATCCCACCAATTCTCCCTCCCCGCCCAGCGTTCGACGACGGATCAAACTCTAAAAAGCGCGGAGGCCATCCACGTTTACGCACGTCAATTCTCTGAGTGTACAAGTACTTGTAGTGCCCCTCGCGCCAATTGACTTGCGTTCCCTTCGCCAACTAAGTTGCCAAATATATCCAAACCCCTCAATGCGTTATCAAGCCGGCCGACTCGCCCAACGAGCCTTAAACGGACTCAGAGAACATTCGCGCTACTACTCCAACATGGCAACTCAGACCCCGCCCCGTCATCTCATGACCATAGCCGACCTGACGGCGGCCGAATTCACAACCCTCGTCCGCAATGCCGCGAATCACAAGACCCTCATCAAGGGCGGCGACGCTAAGCACGCCGAGGCGTTGAGGAAAACTTTGCCGGGGAGCACCGTGGCCATGATGTTCAGCAAGAGGAGTACGAGGACCAGGGTGTCGACGGAGGCTGCGGTTACGATGATGGGCGGGCACTCTATGTTCTTAGGCAAGGACGATATCCAGCTCGGTGTAAGTCTGTCTCTCACCTCCCCCCCCCCCCCCCGCCACGCCACCACCCGGGCAAGTG
>JAXQGT010000074.1:0-18774 GCA_037040375.1 Basipetospora sp. M8501
GTGAATGGGCCAGGGTAAGTTAGTTCAGGATGTGCGCGGATGCTAAGGGAAAATCAGCAAGCAACTTAACCATACCTGGCTTGCTCTCCCTTGCTGCGCATTTCGGCCAACAGCTCGTCGTTTGGGGGGTCGCTACAGATCCAGGCCGCCAGTTGGGCTGCCTCCTGCATCACTACCAAGCGGTACTTGCGCTCGTTTTGGCACCGAACGTACGGCTTTACCTCCGCGATGGCCTTGATTTTCGGGTTCGGGACTGTGCCATCTCAAGGTGGAAAATCCCGTCGACCCCTGCCTCGAAGACGACCCTTCCGTTCTGCGAGTAGTCTATAGCGTGGAAACTCTTCCGTGTTAGAGAACAGCGCGCCTCGGTCTCCAGAAAGTGCATCGGAAGCGTCCTGAGCTATGTGATCAGGGCATCGCCGATAGTCTGTTCAAATCTGTTCGGTCTCTACGGCCCTAATATCACGGGCGGTGACACTATTCAGAGGCGAGGAGGGGATTCGGCTAGATTTCAGAAAACATATATCTTCCGGCGCCCGGTGCGGTGAGTTCGGAGGAAGGGGAGGGCGAGTCGATATCCATGATGGCAGTTTGACTTGAACGAGCCTCCGACTGTTCGACTTTGTTGGTGTCGCTTTCAAGTTCCCGGCCTGTCTCAGTCGAGCCGCTCTCGCCTGGATTGGAGAGGACGGGGAGAAGTCCACCTTCTGTAAGGCCTGCTCGGATGGGCCTCGCGAGATCTGCGAGAAAATCGGACTAATGTCTTGCGTCAGAGAATGAGCCCAACTCCTCCTCAAAGGCGCGCGCGGCAACTGAGGCTTCTTGCCAACACTGATCTTGATCGACTTAATGTAGGCATTGAAGAAGCCAAGGCTGTCGAGCAAAGCCTGAGCTTGAGCCAGATACCCGCCGGGTGCGGTTAACCCCGTCTTATTGTCCGGCTTTGTGGATTGAAGCCGGCCTGGCTCTACGTGGCTCCGCGTAGATTAAAGCCTGCGTAGATTAAGGATTTGGCGGATTAAAGGTGGGTGCAACGCGGCTGCTCCCCGTAGAAATGATTGGCTAAACGTTACGAAAAGGGAAAACAACATCCATCACACTAAAGATACACTTTCACAGCAACACCCCCACAAGCACCTCACCATGCCTCCCACGTCCCCAAAATTCTCCCATCGAAGATACAGACCAAAGACCATCCCACTCCATTTCCCATCACTCGTTTTTCCCCCCCTCCCCTTCCCAGTTCACATCGCAGCTGTCCCAACACCTCCATCTCGCAAAAGACGCTGTAGTTGTCCGTCCATCTCTCTTGCCTACTTACGAAATGTCGACGTCTTGAAACCCAAGAAGGAAGAAAACGACGACTCTATACCCCTCGTGCAGTTCGTCAAACCGCTACTGCGTTTGCTGATCAGGAGCGGGAACGATGCCACTTCCATAGACGAGTCCTTCATCACAAAGTTCCAGATCCGCATCGTGTCGCCTCGACTTTTTCAACAAGGGAGAGGGAGCGAAAAGCGGTGCTGGCAAGCTTGACCCCGAGCTCGTTACTGAGCGGTCTAGCCTGAAATGGCTGGATGAGGCGCTCCACAAACGCAGCCGTGGAAAGATCTAACCTTTGGCCCTGGCCCTCTCTAGACTTCTCTTTTCGACGAAGCCCTCAGTGATTAGTGGCATGGGATGTCCATTGCAAGTGCTCTTGACACGTACTTGCGATACAACACTATGTCCCGGACAGCGGTCGGAATCATGTGTGACACGAACTGGATAGTCCAAGAGCACTTCCTTCACCCCCTGCCAGACTGTCAGGCTTTGTGTTCTCCCACTAACGTCTTACGCAGAGTCACAGACTCCTACCATTTGTGCCATCTTTGCAAGGACGGAAGTGGCATAGAGTGGTCCCTTGTAAGGCTCTGTCACTATGAAGAAGACTCCAAGTTGAAGCGGAAGCCGCACGTCATGTGTATATTGGCCAATCGCAACCCATTTCCGGATCATGGACAAGTCTCGGTCCCCGAGATGAGGTCTATGTTACCGTGAGTGGGTATGAGAGCCTGCGTGGAGGGTTACGAACACCAGCAGCGAATTCCAGTGAGTCCACCTCCCCCCCTCCCCTTGTGGGCACCGGTGTCGTGAGCCGAAAATCGTCCCTGATAAACAGCACTCCTGGTCCAAAACTTCTAATTTTTTGCCGGTTACTCTCACTTCTACCTCTGGGAAAAAGCTGCGGGTGTTGGTTGTCATCGTTGACAGCCTTTCGAGATCAGTCGAAGTCCGGGTTGGCGATACATTCGACTTGAGCAAGGGAATAATGGCGAATATAAAAGCGTGGCTGACTGTCCTTTGGATGATTGGTGAGCCGATTCCGATTTGGTGAACCAATGCGAGAAACCATCGCCTCAAGCGTTTGCGAGGGACAACACAATGGCTTCATTCCTGGCAAGTGGGGATGTGAAACGGACCTCCTTCCATCTGTTAGGTCGCGAAGCATCATTGATCAATAGACTTACACCGCAGCAAGCAGATCGCAAAAGCTGTCATGGGATCTGAACTCGGTCCATACTCGCTTGCCTGTCGCCGCTGATGGTAAAGTTAGGGACTAAGGACCAGCAAGAGCACTTGGGGTTCCATGGATCTTTTCTAACATTCCTTAGAGGTTGGTCGCTCAAGATATGACAGACCGTCTAAGTTGGGCCCCTATGTCAGGGGGTAGGTTACATGTATCGTACCTCGCGACATTTAGCCACGGTACGGACGAGGCCCAGTCGTCCAAATCCGATTGGGAGCCATCCCGGATTAACGCTGTGTGTCTTCAGGCCAATACCCCGACGCTGGCAGCTCCCTCAACCCCACCCTACATCCAAGGCAAAGCCAGACGATCTCATCCTTCTCCGAGAAACGGCACATTGTTTCTTTGATTTATAACACGGATCACTTATCCTGCGTCTTGTCGTGTTCAATTCTAATCACTGAGGACTGATCATCGCACTTTGTACGAGTATCGGGAGATGGCGTGATTTGCACTGCGGATTGGATAAACGGCCTCCCCACCAACGAACCTCTATCGACGACCACTCTCTAATCCCCCTCCATCTCGATGGGCTCGGCTCCCGGCACCGTGGTACGGTATTGATGGCTATGGCATAATATACCGAGTGAATGAACACACGGAGGGTTTGGATAAGAGAGCAGACATTCCGAATATTGTGATCAGGAAGGGTCCTTTCGCGCAATTGCATCCCTGCAGTACGCCATCGCCGCGACGCATACCACGGGCCGTTGGTGATGCCACAGATATACTCCTCCCAGAAATTGGGCTGCACTTGCTCGAGACTAGCGAACAAGGGCAGCTATTTAAATGTGTGGGAAACCCGTGTATCGTACCGATTCGTACGCGAAACTCTATCGACTTGGAGAACCCCGAGACCGACAGGTACCGAACATTTTGCCAACACAAGACTTATACGCCTTCTTTCTTCTCAACCAGGTGACTTCCAACTTATCTATCATGGCCCCCGCAGCAGTAGAGACGGTCACCATCCAGGCGCCTCTCCCGGTGAGCGGAAGCTTCAAGGGCCTCAACCCTGTCGCTGGTGACTACAAGGAGCTGGCCACCTCCACTTACAAGGAGGAGGTCGAGAAGAAGGGAGTAGATGGCTTCGCGCCGGCAACTGTAGGTCAACAATCGAGCACCTCCATCCGCAATCCCCCACTCCCAGAGTCACCTTGAGAGTCTGCGTCTTTGCCCATGTCTGTAAGCTAAATAGATGGGCCTTTCCCAAAGTACCCGAGTTACCTCCCTACTTGGAATCCTGAGCAAAAGTACCCTCCGCTCGAGCCCTTTGAGCATTACGACCACGGCAAGGACGCCGACACGACCTACCCGGAGCTCCTGGGCCCCGGCGTGACGGCCACAGACCTCACGCCCACGACGGGCACCGAAGTCCGCGGCGTGCAGCTCAGCGCGCTCTCCCCCGCGGGACGCGACCAGCTCGCGCACCTCGTCGCCAAGCGCAAGGTCGTGGCCTTCCGCGACCAGGACTTCGCCGACCAACCGCTCTCGTGGGCGCTCGAGTTCGGCGCCTACTTTGGCCGCAACCACATCCACCCGACCTCAGGCTCCCCCAGGGACTTCCCCGAGATCCACCTCGTGCACAGGCAGGCGGGCGACCGGGAGAGCGTCGACCGCTTCTTCAAGGACAGGACCAGCTCGGTGGCGTGGCACTCGGGCGTGACGTATGAGCAGCAGCCGCCGGGGACGACGTTCCTGTACGTGCTGGACCTTCCGAGCACGGGCGGGGACACGCTGTTCGCCAACGCCGTGGAGGCGTACAAGAGGCTGAGCCCGGCGTTCCGCGAGAGGCTGCACGGGCTCAAGGCGACGCACTCGGCGGTCGAGCAGGCGGAGGGCTCGGTCAGGAGGGGCGGGGTGAAGAGGAGGGAGCCCGTGATCAACGAGCATCCTATTGTCAGAACGCACCCCGTCACAGGCGAGAAGGGGCTCTTTGTCAACCCGCAGTGTGAGTTGCCGTCCCTCCCCTCATCGATGGTCATCACTACCTCTGTCCCTTACCCATTTTCTCTTCTTTTGTTTTTCTGCCTCTCTCGTTCCAGCCCGGCGCAAGCAAAAGCTAACAAAAAGGGACAAAACCCACTTAGTCACTCGGTCCATTGCCGGCTTCAAGAAGGAGGAGTCGGATGCCCTGCTGAACTTCCTCTATGAGCACATCGCCTGGGGCGCCGACTTCCACGTGCGCGTCAAGTGGGAGAAGGGCACGGTGGTGGTCTGGGATAATCGCGTGACGCAGCACTCGGCTATCATCGACTGGGAGAACGGCGAGAGGCGCCACCTGGCTCGGCTGACGCCGCAGGCGGAGAGGCCCTTCGAAACACCCTTTGAGGGCTAGATTGAGGTCGGATGGCACCCTCGAAGCATCATAGGGCTAAACTTTCCGCAGGACTAGAATTGATCAACCAATTGCCGTAAACCAGATTGACAGACAGGCATATCTTTGGATTAACTATTCATTCGATTGGAACTGTATTTTGCTTGTTATAACCAGGTCCCTGTCTTCATCCGCCTGAAAATATTGCTTATAGACTTGAGCCCGTGAGAGAGATATGTGTATTCTGTTATAGTACTGCGCCAGTGTACCTAGTCTTATTTTATGAACAATCACTGCAAGCCCGAATATCCACCCGATAGTTCTCGATGGCAAAAAGGTGTCCGGGGTATAAGCAAGGTACAGTAACAGTCTGCCAAGTTCTTGGGTTCGGTTCCCCAGGAATAGCCAACCAGTCAGCCGAGTCAAGGCGATGTCGACATCCTGACCCCCACGGGCCTCTTGCGTGACCGTGTGCTCCAACCCATCTTTGTGTTTGGATTCCCCTAAACCCGCATCGGATGCAACAATGGTTCCACCCTAGAAGGGCGGCCCATACTAACCCCGTTCTGCTAAAGTCCGGACGAGTACGGGGCCACCCCGGCTGCGGAGCCGCGGGGGGGGGACTCGACCAGGTTCATAACTTCATACCTAACCCGGATGTCGCAATTCCGCGGAATAGAACACTTTCTAACCTCCGCCCACTAAGAAGGTTGTTGTGACGGCGCGACGGACGGGGGCAGCCATTGGCTCAGGGCAGCTGACGGACGTGTTCTATTTTCACTTAGATCCTGATAGTTATCTCTCGTTTCGCTGCGAGGGCAATGTCATTGGACCCAGTACAGATCCGAGACAGTGTCACCCAATGTTGTGTCCCCCGATGGAGCGCGGTTGGCCCATTCTAGAGACCTTGGGTTTCCAATATACCCTAGCCCTTGCATGCAGTCCTCTTCCTTGGTGGTCGTATCGCCCGCCGTGATCGGGTACTGATAAGAGAGTTTGCGCTGGGCACTTCAGAAACTGCAGGGTGCCCCCGATATACATCATCGTTCGATGCCATGGCACCATCCATCCGTTTCTATGCTGCTGTCGCGTGGTTGGCGCACGGGGGGGTCGGGGAGGTCTCCCTCTCTCGCAGATATCAGTGTCGTCTTCCGTTTATGAGCGTCTTCGAGACTCGACACCATGATCTAATCATAGTGGAGATGTTACCATCTTATATTGACTGCATTCGGAAGCAATATCGACCTTCTGCATCCTGATTATGAATCCAAACGAGGGTCAGGACTCGTCGGTTCTCCTTCAGGAAACCCGGGTATAAAGAGCTCTCCTCCACGGCTAGATTCCCATAGCCAGAGACCCGGTTCCCTCTCCAAGCGACCGGCCGACTCATCTCTCTGGGGACCAAGCACGGTAGCCTCTAGCGCCCCCTTGCATCCGTCGCGCTCAGTTCTCTCTTCCTCAGTCACCTATTCACGTTCTCTATCCTCCCCCACCGTCATGGGCTGGCTAGGCCGACGCAAGACCGTCGAGGTCGAAGAGACCACGGCCTCCAGCAGCGCGAACTCGGTGCGCAATGACTCGAGTGGCTACGGCTCCTCGGACGAGCACCCCTTCAAAGACCCCGCACAGGCGAATTACTGGCGCGGCATCTACGAGAATGCTCGGTACGAGAACCGACACCGGTTTGACCCGAGCTTTACTTGGAGTGCCGAGGAGGAGAAGAAGCTCGTCCGCAAGGTTGGTCCGCGGGTCCCTTCCCCCCTTACTCCTCTTGCTGGAACCTCTGGGTAGGTAAACAGTGCAGCTGACTAGGTGGAGATATAAGATCGATAAACGGATCATGCTCTGGGCGTGGATCATGTTCTGTTCACTGGACATTCATCGGAAGGCCATCAGCCGCGCCATTTCGGACAACATGGTGAGGAGATGATGATGTGCTTCCGAGGGCCAGGATATTATGTGACTGACCCCAGACTTGATGATTAGTTGCCCGAGATCGGAATGGATACCAACGACTTCAACTACGGCCAGACTGTATGTATATCTTCCTGCCTCACTTTATATCAGTCACAGGGCTTGTTGCTGGTGTTGCAGGTTGCTAACCCCTGGCTAGATCTTCCTCGTGTCCTTCCTCGCCGCCGAACTTCCCAGTGGTCTAATTAGCAAGAAAGTCGGAGCAGACAGGTACGCTCTCAGAATATCCGCCCTGTAGCCAGCAACATCATATTCGAGGACACATTACTAACTCTGCACTTGGTTTCCAGGTGGATACCGACCATCATCATCTCCTGGTCCATCCTCGCCGGTGCCCAGTCGTTCGTGCAAAACCGAGCCAGCTTCTACGTGTTGAGGTGCCTGATGGGTCTCTTCATGGGAGGTTTCATTCCGTATGTGTGATATCCCGCAGCCCTCCGCCGCCTCTTTTGCTGTTGGTATACATGTCCCTTACAAGTGATGGCTGATCGATCCCTTCTGCTAGCGATATTGTCTTGTACCTTACCTACTTTTACAAGTCCGGCGAACTTCCCATTCGTCTATCGTGGTTCTGGACCGCCTTGAGGTATGTACTTTTGAGAGCGACCAACTCAAGACGACATCGTCTTCTTCTGGCTGTCGGCGATGTCGAAGGCTAACTTGATTCTCTAGCACCTGCAACATCCTCGGGTCTCTCATTGCAGCCGGAGTTCTCCAGATGCGAGGGATCAATGGTTGGGGTGGCTGGCGCTGGCTGTAAGTCCTCTTCTTATTCCGCCCTTGTGCCTTGTCCCCCCCCCCTCTCACCCGGGCTTCCGACGAACCTGACATCAATATCCCAGTTTCCTCATCGAGTCCATCCCAACCATTATCATCGGCATCCTCTCCTTCGGCCTCATGCCCCCGGGCCCCTGCCAGACCAAGAACTGGTTCCGCGGCAAGAACGGCTGGTTCAACGACTACGAGGAGTCCATCCTCGTCAACCGCCTCCTCCGCGACGACCCGAGCAAGGGCGACATGAACAACCGGCAGGGAGTCGGGCCCGTGCTCCTCTGGAAGACGATCCGGGACTGGGAGCAGTGGCCGCTGTACCTGATCGGCCTCTGCACGTACATGCCGCCAAGCCCCCCCACGACGTACCTCAGCTTTATCCTGCGCCAGCTCGGCTTCTCCGTCTTCCACGCCAACCTGCTCGCCATCCCGTCGCAGTTCCTCTTCGCCGTGCACCTCCTCCTCCTCACCTGGGTGTCCGAGCGCTTCAAGGAGCGCGCCATCGTGTCCTCGCTGTCCAACATCTGGATTCTGCCCTGGCTCGCGGCCCTCGTGGCGATCCCGGCCTCGGCGAGCCCCTGGCTGCGCTACGCCCTGCTCACGGGCCTCCTGAGCTACCCGTACTGCCACGCCATCCTCGTCGGCTGGAACGCCAAAAACAGCAACGCGGTGCGCACGCGCGCCGTCAGCGCGGCGCTGTACAACATGACGGTGCAGTCGGGCAACATCATCGCGTCCAACATCTACCGCGAGGACGACAAGCCGCTGTACCGCCGGGGGAACAGCATCCTGCTGGGTATCTGCTGCTGGAACATTGTGTTATTCTACCTCGTCAAGGCCTTCTACATCTGGAGGAACAGGACCAGGGACCGCAAGTGGAGCGCGCTGTCGAAGAAGGAGCAGGAGGACTATCTGCTGCACACTACAGATGAGGGGATGAAGAGGCTGGACTTTAGATTCGCTCACTGAGGAAGACGGCTTCTGCCAACCAAAAAAGAGGGGAGCAAAAGCAAGAGGTATTTGTGCTGCTGTTATTGTGGTGTCGGAGAATGAACTCGGCGCGGGAAGAAACCACGACCACCAGGCTCATTGTCACCTCAGTTAGTTATTCCCGATAGGTCATGGCCACGATGACTTTGGAAAGTGTTGTTCAATGGACAGACCCAACTGTTTCCGGTGGATAATGCACGACGGAGAGAACTGTGTGAGGTTGGACAAACTGTCGTAGACGGTCTTTTGCATCTTGTTGTCGTTCCTCCCTGAGTTTTCATAAAGACTGAACTAGTTAACAACAATGCTACTGTAGTTCTGGGCACGAGGTCTCACAGCAGCTCCACTGCGGCGATAGCGTCGCTTAGCTTCCCCTGTAACCCATCATCCCAGAGTGGGCGCATGGTTTAGTGGTATAATTCCTCTTTAGCATAGAGGCGGTCCCCGGTTCGATTCCGGGTGTGTCCATTGCTCCAAGGGAGGGACCCCGTGTCCCGTCCTTCTTTTTGTTCTGAGCCCCAATCCTGTTCCGTTCAGTCTCTTTCTCTTTTGCATTGATTCGCGCAGGTGCTCTAATGGCCATAGAGAACTCTATTTTCGTCTCGGCTAGCCCGGGTTCTCAATCCTGGTCCGAGTTGCGGAACCAAAGAGTATCAGTTAGGAAGTCAAACTAACTAACTCCATTCTAATCCAGACGAGATTGGCCTAGACAACCTGTATTCTTCCTGGACCCTATGTATTCCTGGCATTCACTCAACACGATCTGTCGCGTGATCCTTCTGGTGTTTACTTCCGGCGGCGCAAGCTAAAGGCATCAGAGAGTTCTGTAGTTAATGTTAAAAGGCGTTTGGTTCTGCTGGAACCCGCAAGCCCCTTCTCGCACAGCATCAACAATCTAATTTCCAGGCTTCGCTTGTCCGGACTGCCAGTACAGTCGACTGAGAATATCATGTTATGTTGGTCAAATGGTTTCAAGGACATATCAGTGTTTTTATTTCAGAACACCCACGACCACGATGCTGCGTCGTCGCCAAACGGCGAGGAACAGGATTCAACATAAGAAGGGTGGCAGGTGATGTATGGTTTGACTGTTAAGCAGGCCATGACTCTAGGATAGCTCCTCAGCCACGTCCAGCTACTTCCCTGTCATGATAGGGGTTCGCGGTCACTGAGGCTCGCATGCGAGACTCCGGTGGGATCACCAGGAATGGAAACAATGCCGCGAAGGTTTCTAGCGTCATGGGACGGTTCTAGGCAACGAACAACAGGCGCTTCAAGTGGCCGTAAGAGCGAGCTCAGCAAGCCCTCTCGAATTTGTGGTTCGTGCGGTGACGAGGATAACGCCAGCACAAAAAGACCACAATCCCGTGAGCGGAAACAGGGAGCGCCCGGTTCGGGGAGCCCGGATCCTCGAGTAGCCGTTCTCTTGAAAGATCCCTGGGGCACCATTGGCATTAAACCCTGTCGTCCTTCACCAGAGGCCGCGGCACGCTGATTCTTGTCGCCTCAGATAGCGTCGGGCAACTTTCTCAAGGCCACTCCCAGAGAAGGGATACATGGCCTGATACAGAGTTTTATGCCCAACTGGTCAATTCGGGGGTGTGGTTGACAACTGGACCTTGAAGAGAATTGGTCACGATCATAGTATCGGTCGTCACACTCCAAGGCAAGCTCGTCGCAAAATCACCACTTCACTTAATGCTGGACCAAAGGATCCCGCTATCAAGCCCAAGCGATGAGACCGGTCCTTTCAGGAAAAAGAGGAGCGGGAATGAGTAGTCGTAGTTCCCGGCGAAACCCCCCATATCATCAAGTCTATTAGCCGCACCACTGGTTCCCGCAATTGTAGAGCCTAAGCTCTTCTTCACAGCACCACCTCCAGATCCACAACCGTGATCTTCCTATCGGGATAGCCTCCCTGCGTGTTCAGGAACAGGCTCAAGAACCTCCCGCCCTCGAGCCCCCCGCCGCCGGCCCCATTCCAGAGATACCGGTCGAACAGCGGCTCCACATCGAACCCCTGACCCCTCCAGACCTCCGCCCAGTCGCCGTAGTCCGCCGCCCTCGTCGCCGCGTACACGCCGACGTCGTGGCCCTCGTTCGACGCCAGCACGGCGAACACGTCCCCCGTGTCCGGGTGCGCCGCCAGCTTGGCCCTCCTGCCCGTCTGCGTAAGCGGGCCCATGGAGTGGCCGATGGGTCCCCGCGCCCACTCGCCCGTGCGCTCGTCCCGCCAATAGTGCAGCCACGTCAGCTGCCCGCCCACCCTCTCCCTGTTCACAACGTGTACCCTCCCCTGGCCATCCACCGTCTGGCCCTCCTGGTTCAGGATCCCGCTGTTCTGCGGTATGTTTAGTACGTGGATTCCCGAAGAGGACGGCTCGATCGTGGAGCCCAGAGTGGCGCCTGCGTTGTTGTGCCACGTGCGGCCCAGATCCGCGCTGTACGCGTACCCGAGATCGTGGTTCGTCGCCACGTCGGGCGTCTCGCGCCATGTCCACGTGATGTGCAGCGTGCCGTTGTTGGCGTCGTAGTCGAGCCCGTTGATGTACGCGTTGTTGTTGGCCCCGCGGATGTACCGGCCCACAGGCGACCACGAGCCTGAGGAGTAGTGATAGATGTAGCTGTCGCCCGAGCCCGACCTGCAGTACCACCAAGCGACAAGTCCATCAGTACACGGGTTCCCGTCAGAGAAAAAAAAGAAAAGAGTGTAGGGAGGAAGGGGGTTGGGTGACCTACGCTCCGATCCGCATCTCGAACAGCAGCTCATCTCCCACCCGCTCGAAGCGGGGATACGTGACAGGTGTCCACGGGCCGTTCCCACCGCCGGGTAGCGCGTGCTGCGTCGGCCCGAACAAGTCCGCGCCCCAGCTGTGTGCCTCCGGGTCCGCGGCTATGCCCAGGTTGCTCACACGGTAGTTTAGCGGAACGTCGTGGTGGTCGTAGCTCAGGTGGATCCGCCCATCGCCCGAGATGCCCATCGATATCGTGTTGTGCGAGTCCTGCGTTTTCTGGTCGTAGTCCGTGAAGCGGAACACCTCCCACTCTGAGGGGTCCGCGCCCCCGTTGAGGTTGCGCCGTCCAAGGGCGACGTGCTGGCGGTTGTACGTGCCGGTCGACTCGTAGTAGGCGATGTACTGCCTGGAGAGTAAATAAAAACAGAGATTGTCAGTTTCTACGGCTCACGGAAGCGAACGAGGGAACGAGGGGAGGGGAAGCCCCGCCGTACCAGCCGTTGAAAGTTGTCAGGGCATCTTGCTGGAAGCTCATGCCGTTGAGCCTCGCGCTTCCCTCAGGGTCCGTCCCCAGCGTCGTCGTCCGCAGATGGGACACTGTTGCTTGGCATTCGGCCACGGGGGCCAATGCGGAGAGCGCGAGGCCCAAGAGACCGGCGGCGACGCGATTGAACAGCATCGATTCGTTCACTCGGAGGTAGATTATTGAAGCAGGGACAGCATCTTCACTCCGAGCGAAGCAGTACGCAACCGGGTAGCTGTCTTTAATATAGGTGCTGCGGCGTGCCTGATCTCAATTTTAGCGGCGTGGTCAATTGATGGCGGGGTTCAATCGATTAGAGGCTCTTCATCTATCGTTTGGTCGCGGTTCATTGCCCAGTCCCTCTCCGCGGATAAATACTTTGGCCATCTGTATAACCGATATTGCCCCAATAAGTGTGCGAGTGCCATGATTGCTGGAACTTGGAGCAATTTCGATACCAGCATGGAACGGGCGGGGAGCACGGTGAGCTGCGCCGCCGGGTTCATTAAGAATCTCACGTGGCCTAAACGCTCTATCCAATATGCCTCCCTGAATTCTTGCTGATTTCCGGCGGGCGGCGAGGCCGGGGTCGTGGTGGCGGGCCGACAGGGAAGAGCCGCCGCCCCGGCCAGGGGGCGACAGCTCCGTCATGTGTTTAGGCAGCGGGCTTGAACACGGCGGCATCTAGGCACTGCCCGAAAGATGAGATGATAGCTATAGTATCAACCTGGGAAATTGAGAGCCGCTCAACGAATGGCGTCCTGTATACGGCTCTGACGGGTGATCCTTGGCCAGGCTCGGCCACCAGTCACGGACTCCGAAACGACTACTCGGCTATCATAACCAAATTTCGTCCCCAGCTTTCTAGACAGGTACAAACAATCACTGATCAATAATGAGGTAGGCCGCCGAGGAAAAGGGGTTTGGCGTGAACCCCTCAAGGATAGGAGATAGGCACGTCTCAGGTCCTTATCGATCGCACCCTCGATTCGAAGCGGGACGAACCATTGTCATCGCTAACTAGAGCTGAAGATGAACCAACGTAGGATCGTGGCTAGCAGTGTCCCAACCTTGATCGGAGGCCTCTTCAGGCGCCGAGACCTGGAACGTCGCTCGACGATCGCATCTCACTACCGTGTATGTTAAGGCTCTCGTCGGGTCTCGGAGGACCATAAGACAAGCGCCGGTAACCAAATGGGACGCATCCAGACCCCGGACCTGCCCACAAGTATCGTGGCTGGATCTCAACTATCGGGCAGGTAGAATCGACAGCCGGGAGCTAAGAACAGCAAGCATGCACCACGTACCTTCCCCTCTTCAGGCAGCCGACGCAAGGCATCTACCGGTCCTTTGGGTTCCAACCGGCGGTTGTCTTGTGGTATCATGTGCGGTGGAAATGCGCGCCTCCTGCTGAAAGACAATGCGGGACCATGAGGTCAAGCGGTGTGATGGGGGGTGTCGTTCCACCCCCCTTCCTCCGTGTACTAGACAAAGGGAGCATGCAGGGACGGTACCCGCCAAGATGAGCCCGCTCAAGGTGCACCGAGGCCGACATCGAGGCAGCGGCAGTCCTCCGGGCGGCGTAACTTGGTTCGTCTCGCATCAGGGAACTCTCCCTCGCGTCCGATTCGCTCTGGCATCCTTAGCAAGGCGACAAACCCTTCCATGCCGGGACATCAAAATCCCTTCACTGAAAATAACTTGGGATGGAACCAGCAGAGCCAAGTCCCTCAACCAGAGCCAACGGACGTGATCACGAGTCCCTCCGGCAGACGAATCCATGTGATGTGGGGGTTGTCCCAGAACCGTCTATACGTGGCGGCGTCTTCTGGCAAATGGGGCCCGGACGGCAGGGTCAGTCGGTGATGAAGGGACGCTTCGCGTGCGACAACGTATGAGAAGCCGCTTTGGGGTAGGACCGCATCTGCCTGCTTATCCCAGCATAGCAGCCCGGAATAAAACGGGGCTGCCTACTCAAGAACGCGGGGCGGGGCGAATCAAGACGCGTGGCAGTTGCGGATGGCATGATGCAAGGAGGCATGGGCCCGGGGAGGTTGGGCGCTTAGACAGGTGAGTTCCGCCGACGACTTGCCCTGTTCTCGTGACTACCAAGAGCGAAGCCGACAGCGTAGAGTTTCTCCACTCAATTTTGAAAAGTTGACTAGGACACGCCCCCAAGGGAGCCTGACGATCAAAAGAAATTGGGCAGAGAGCTCCGCTGGGCGGGAGTGGGAAAGTGAAAAGTGATAGAGTAAACGCGGGGACAGGTCAGTGGATGTTGAGTCACCACCAGGCCTCCATCTTTCGGTCGGAGGAAGAGTGCTGAGCTTCTCTCTCTTCCACCAAGAGCTGTTGCATCCCGCCCGGGTGCTCGCGGAGAACAACAGTAGGGCGGGCGGGAGGCAGCCCTACTCTTGAGCGACATGGGATCAGCGATGACGTGCTGCCGCCGGCTTCAAACCCCAAGAGCGTTCCGCCAACCAGGACAAATCCCCGACCCCGTGTCCATCCGCCCGGTGCGTCACCCCGTAGTCCATAGTGAAGACATCCACGGTGCTAGCTCGCAGGATGCGATTCGCCCCCCGACACTCGTCTTCTTGGTGTCACTCAACAGGTGCTTGAGATACAGAGCATCGCGAGGTCGTCGTCCGGGGTCTCGGTGGCGTCAGACAGGGGCCAGAACACGTACACCACTTTTGCCAGGAGACTTCCTGTGCTCCTCGGGAAACTCCGAAGCCAGTGTGACCAGCCTTGTACACACACAGAGGTATTGTTTGGGGAACTCTGCATGGGAGGCGTTCTCATGCGGCCACATCCATTCGCGCTGAAGCCATTGGAACAATGCAGATGCGATGAAGAGGCGTCTGAGATGATAACGGAAATGAAAAAATAAGGGGGGCAACCCAAGGAAAACGTGAATATCGCATCGGCGATGCAGTCCACGTACTCGTAGGACGAATGGCCATGTCGTCGCAGAAAAACCAAGGCGCGGACACCCACCGACAGCCCCTATCCGTTTGTGATCTGCAGAACGAGTCCCGGGAATTACAGAAAACAGGGGACGATGGACAGGGGTGCGGAAAGACGGTGAAGCAAAAGACAAGGGCATAAATCACCAGCAAACAGATCGCGAAGGAGCCTGCCAATCCCACGTCCACAGTCGCCTCACATTGATAGTGCGCAGGTGTGCTCAGCCAGAATGCGTCTGAGGGTTTGGCAATCAATGCTCCGCCGTAGTTGGCGGGGGCGTTTGGGAGCCTGCCACGGGCGAGGTCGATAGTGGGGGACAACAGAGCCTCGGCCATCGGATCGTTGATGATTTGATCTGATGCCCCACGCAATCAGTGGCAGACGGGGTCTGGTCGGACTTCCGTTATGTTCCCTCCCGCGGTCGGCAGTCTGGAGTATTTGTTCCATACTCGGCGCTGTGGAGTTCGAGCTCTTCAATTCACGGACGATCGAGACCCTGAGAGGAGAGGAATGCGGACGGATCGGCCTACACGACTCGGCATACCCTAGCGCGGAGGCTGTTGAGCAACCCCCGCCAACTCTACGGAGTATGCGCTTGGAACCCACCACGATGTGGGGGCGGGTCCGCTACCGTCGTACTCGCAGCATGCGATATTGAACCCCAACCTTAACCAACCACCAACCTGGTACCCCCACGATTCTAGTCACGTGATGGAGTGCCCCTGCAGGTGGCTCGGGAACTGGCATTGTTTGGGGGAGTCTTCCTCCCATCGTTCGTCGAACACATCGGCTTGAGCGGCGCTAGTTGGCAGTTTTCTGGTCTGTAAGTCTCACTAGATTCCAGTTTGGGTCTTGTGCATAGAAAGGGGTGACGCGGCGCATGATCAAGGGGGTCAGTCACTCGGAAGTCGGAGGAAGAAGGGGGGGTGTCTGTGTGTGGCACCCGTCAGCTGTGTGGAATCCGTCCGCGGACAATCCCCACAACCGTGGGCAATGGGACCTGGCCCATGCGTGGCATTCGGGGCGATCGAGCCAAGCGCCAATATTCGTTCCATAGGAGCTAACCGCGAAGAGGAAAGACAGGTTTCCTCTTTGGGGCTCCTGTGGTAGGCAAAGCCGGCGAACCTCAGCGCTGGTTGATTGGGACCAGGATACGACCCAAGCAAAGCAGCCAATCGACCAAGAGCTAAGAGCTCACCCTGGCCATGACCATCAGTGGGCAGACCCCCAAAACGAAACCAGAGGCAGGGAGGGCGCCTGCACATTGGATCCAGAGCCACAGTCCCGGGTCAGGGATCTCCTCACTCGCCCGTGCTCTGTAACCTAGCGACACCTTCGCGAGGGAATGCGAATTGCCTGACGCCGGCCACCCGTGGAAATTCCATTGACGCTCCGCAACAAGGCCGAAGCATCAAGTAGGGTCCGGTTGGGCAAGACAAATACTCCGTTAAGGCAGTGGTGGGGACCAGGGTGGCGGAGCACTCCGTATGCCCGTCAACAAGCATCCGCACCCACCAGGTACACCACAGAGTACGAGTAGGAATCTCTTCGACTTAGCTACCATATCCCTCGAGCCGGAAAGCACTCTCAGCGATCTAATTGGTCATCTGATGGCGAGTGACGCTCGACCAATCGGGGGGGACGGGTCAGGGAACTTGAGCCACGGGATCCTCGGGGTGGGAGACAAAAGCAAGGTACGCGGTCCTCGTCGGAAGGACATTGCAGCTGCGGGTTTCGAAGGTCCAGCACCGTGGGTGACCGTGGTCTTGAAACTGTCAGTCCAGTAATGTGCTGTTGGGGGGCCGGGGGAGTGAATTCTTCAAGGAACTTGAATCGATGACATATGGGAAAATGTCACTTGCTGGGTTGCAACAAAGCAAGTACCTAAGCTGTCACGCAGCTAATTTCCACGTTGGGGTTGCCCCAAAGAGATACGCCCCCTTTCCCTCGTACGAGTCGATTGATGTGTCTTCTCCTCGGCCATATTATGGTGCACTGAGGATTAGTGTACTCGTATTGTACGGACACCGTAGTGTACTTCCAAGGGTAAGGGAAAAAAAATTAAAAATTGCGGCGCATGGCGCGTGGGGGTCCTCGGTTGATTGATCGCCCAGAGCTCGGGGGGCGAATACCGACTTCGAGATCGGAAATCCATTGACAATGGCCAATCGATCATTGGACATTGGGCCTCTGACCACCCAATTGTCGAAGCCGTTGATGTGCGTCAATGTGAATATCGTCGCTTATATCCCGTATCGTTGAATGTGAGGCCGCTGCTATGCGTGAAGTCGCCGTGCACAGCGGATGTAGGGGCACGCTAGGCTCGAGCGACAGCGCCCTTGAAGACCCTACGGGCGGCCATAGTGATTGAGACCTCATGACCCCCATGAGCCGGAAATCGACGGAAACAAGTTCGTGTCGAAAATGGCTCTCTCGCAAGAACTCGAGACTGCGATGATCTGCCGAGGACTTGGGATACTTTGACCCTCTGCAACATCCGCTAGTAGAGTCGGGGATACTACTCCGCAGGGTAGTGCTTGGTAGAGGTCACACGCAGAAACCGATCAAGCCACAGTAGCCCGATCAAGAAACCGACCAACATATCGTGCAGCAAGGAAGGATAGCAATGCTCGCCAACAGACGAACAGGGCAAGGCGGGATACACTACGCCTCATCGTAGCACCTACTTTGAAGGCGCAGCGTGTGTACCACAACTTCGATCAGGGCATACGCTGCGCTGCATGTGGAGAGCACGTGCCGGTTCCCGCCTTGCAAACGAAGACCCCAAATTAATTGGCAACGAGAAGGTCTAGCGAGGCAGGTGTGAAGCTGTGGAAAGTTGGGATGGTGTTCAAGCTACAGCCTCCTCGTTCTTACTCCTTGTTCGACATTTTTGACATCGGAGTCTGCACCTTCTTCATACCCTTTGCTAGTCTTCTCCATATTCCGTAGGAATGAGCAACCCGTGCCGGGGTTACACCTGCACACCAGTAAAGTGGTCCACATTCGATCGAAGCGGGGCAGAGATGTTCCTACTATTCTGCTCCGTGGAAACAGAGGAGGTGCAAAGACCGAAAATCCCACGGATACGGAGGAGTACACTTCGTACCCCCAACTGGACATTGATGAGCTTTCAGCAGACCCTTGTATGATGATGTTACAGTGACGACACACCTTGGACTTCTCAGCCCCGACTTGAAATTTCGATGCCAGGTGCATGTGTGCGGTGCAGGCTGGAGATGATCAGTGGTCAAGATGCCTGTCAATGTTGGGGTGGGACTGGGAGATGGTTGAGAGGTACCATTCTCCTTCATACGAGGGCGATGGAACTCTTCTGACTGCAGCCGCAACAGCTGGGATCAGATATTCATAGAGTTGTAGCGTATGCACGCCGCAACTTATGGCAGCACTCTTCTCCGGAGAACTCGTACGAGCCTCCATATTGCTCCACCACTGCTTTCGTTAGGGATTTTATTCCTTGGTGACATGGAGGGACTAGAGGATCACAAAGCGGAATTTTTATCATTGCCATCTGGAAGGAGGTACCTTGGGTGATGAGGTTTGGGAAGGTTCACAGTCCGCTCCTGATACCCCGGTTCGCCTTGGTACAATACCCAGTCGTACCTGCCACCGGTGCACCCCCGAATAGTAACACCAGCCACGATGCCATTGGTCAATTCAACCCCATTTGATGCCTCTGGACTTGCCAGTGTCCCGTCTGCACTGCTTGAGTTGATCCCGCTGCACCAAATCCTACGTGTCTTCCGGGTCCCACTGACTCTTCGCTTTCCATCAACACCTAACATTGAACTGATCCATCGCAATCGGTCATCTGATGCCGCCTTTGGGCGTCAAGGCATTCGGCAGTCAGACTCGACGTCTTCCGGCTCGAAACCATCAGACGCCACTCCCCTTTCCCTCGCGT
>JAXQGT010000075.1:0-18792 GCA_037040375.1 Basipetospora sp. M8501
CCTCGACAGGTTCAATACAAGAGCGGGAATTTTCACACCTTTTCTTCTCAACTCTTTCTCTCTCTATTTGATATGGCACGTAGTATCAATCTTCGTAAGGGGGGAAATGTGGACAAAAGACATATTTAGATATGGCAGGTCTCTAAAAGATGTTCTATCCAGCTTACTACTACCTCTACCTTGACAACGCCCTTCACCTCTTCAATGTCTTCTGCTTCGTAGCAATCCGCGCGACATTCCTCCCCTCGACGAGCATCCCCTTGCGCCTCCTCACGGCGTCCATGTACTTCTTCGCGAGGCTCTCCCGGTCAGCCAGCTCACCCAGGTCCTCGAGATCGTCCTCGGTAAAAGGCTGCCACAGGGGGTCCTCGTCAAGGACCTCGAACCCGGCAAAGATGAGCTGCGGCTGGGCAGCGCCGCTGGTGCGCTTGCGCATCTCGTCGGCGAAGCCGAACGACTCAGCGGCTGGCAACGTCGCGCGCAGAGTGAAGAAGGGGGTGCCCTCGTTCATGGCCTCGTCGACGACGCGGCCCCGGCGGCGCGTCAGCACGTCGTTGACGCGGCCGAGGACATCGGGCGCGGCCTGGACCTCGACCGAGTAGATTGCCAGCATGAGGCGCGGGGACCAGTCGAGGAACCCGGCGTGGACGGAGCGCTGGACGGCCTTGATGACTTCGCCTGTTAGGCGGGCCGAGTTGATCGCGGCGCTGGCGGCGGCGTGGGCGTCATTGTCGCCTCCGTCCCCGTTAGAGGAGGAGGGGGACACGGTTACCGAGTCGACGAAGACGGCGATGCCCTGCATGGGCTCGCTGCAAAGGGGTCCCTGGCTGGTGGCGAGCTGGAACGCATGGGCAATCTTGTCGGTGAGAGGGTTGAGTTCCGCAGCATGCTGGCCGGTGGGACTGAGCAGGTGAGTCAGGGACTGGTCGGGCGTGGCGTCCACGAGGATGTTGGGACCCGTCCGGCGGGGACCGAAGGCAGTGATGCGGTCGACCGCGCCGGCCCACGTCACGTCCTTGGACTTGTCCGCTGCGAGGCAGGTTTGCAGCTGCGCATTAAAGTCCTCGAGGGAGAGGCTCGACGACGTCGTCGTCGTCCCTGTCAGCGGGTCGTCGATCTCGTCCGCCGCCTCGTTGTCCTCCGGTGTGGTCGCCTCGCCCGTCTTCGTCCGAAGGCGGGAGTACAGCTGGCGGATAGTCTGGGCGTTCTTGACGAGGAAGTCCGCAGCGTCCTGGGGTAACGGCCTGACGCGGAGCTGGACCGCGACCTGGCGCCCGCTGGTGGTTGCTACGACCACACCGCGGCCAAGCTCCTTGTTCGCTGGGGGCCTCATCTCCTCATCCCGCACGATGGTCTCCCGGTACGGTACGATTGGGGCGCCGACTTGAATTTGGCACCGCGCGAAGCGCTCCTGCAGGTCCTTGATGCAACGCTCCAGATGCAGTTCTCCCGCTGTCAGCAGCACGTGCTCGCCGCTCTCGAACTGTTCGTACTCGGCGCACGGGTCGCTCTGGACGAGCAGCCTCAGGCCTGCAATCATCTTGTCCAGGTCCGAGGGGTTCTCGGGCTCGAGCGCGACGCGCACGATGGGCTTGCCAGCGGTATCCATGCCCGCCAGATTGACAGCACCAGCGGCCATGCTGCAGAGTGTTGCGGATTTGTAGACACGGCCGGCGAGCCCGCCGATGCCGAAGACGACCCCTGCGGGGACCCTATTGAGGGCCTCGAGGTTGCGGCCCATGAGCATGTACAGGCTCGTGACTTCAACTTTCTGCAGGTCCTCGGGCTTATCGTCTGCTGGCGACCATTTCGGGGGCACGACGTACAGAGAATCGCCGACCGAAAGGGTGCCAGAGTAGATTCGTGCGAAGCCGATGAGCTGCTCCTCCTCATCGTCCTTGGTATCAGTGGTGTTTTTGCTATCCTCTGGGGTCTCGGCGATTGTCGACGACTCGAGCGCGACGGCAAGGTCATCTCCAGCATCGGCCCCGTTCTCTGCTGCGGCTGCTGCCGCTCTTGCAGCGAATTCAGCGCGCTTCCTCCGCGCAATCTCCCTGGCTTCCTCAGGACTCAGTTTGCCGGGCCTGCGCTTGTTCTCGGGCAGTTCGCTGGCGGGGACTGACACCATTTTGCTAACGAAGGCGACAACCGGATCGGACGTGGATTTCTTGAACGATATTGTCGCTCCGCGCACCTCTGGGCTGATGTGGGTGCTTCCAGGGGACGCATCAAGAAGGGCGGGCATGCGCTCGGCCTGTGCTTTGTTGGGTGAGGGTAAGGACTCCACGACGGATACGAGGAGGGCTGTAGATAGGGGTAGCCAGGACGAGAAAACCGTCATCATGAGGACGCGCGGGTCTTTGGTCCTCATGACGTGGGGAGGAATGGTGATGTTGAGTGTCTTTATAACCTTTTGAAGCAACTCCGGGTCTCCCTTTCCATTGGGCCCGCCTGTAGTCGCCTTGTATGCGGTCCATATGGGCTCTAGCACCAGCTGGACGAAAAGGGGTTTGAGCGGCCGTCCTTTTAGGTGCTTGGGGCCGAGAATCTTCTTGGTCTTCGGATCGAGGTAGAAACTTCCCCACAGCACCTTTTCCAGATTGGCTCGGTTGATGCCGAGCTTTTTCGCATAGATGGCCGAGAACTGGCGCACAGTGAAAGCCCACCCGTCGATGGCGCTGCCGAAGATAACGTTGTTTTTCTCTGGAGCGAAGTAAAGGTCCTCATCGTCCTTCTCTTCGTACTGCTGAGAAGGGCCGTCGGTGGCATCCGCACCGTCGCCCACGACCTGCGCACCCTTGGCAGCTGTGGCGGTGGCCGCGACGCGCTGCTCCATCTTCTCGCGCCAGTTGAGGTCCTCCACCATGCGGTCGCCTTGGAAAAAGCTTCCCAGCACGGCGTTGACCTGTTCGATCAGCCTAGCGAGGTGCGAGTACGCCTCGTCGGGTGTCATCTGGAGCTCGGTAACCAGGCGGTCGAGTTTATTGATGACGAGCAGTGGCTTGAGCTTCTCAATCCAGACCTGGCGCAGGACGGTGACGGTCTGACTGCAGACGCCCTCGACGGCGTCGACGAGCACCAGGGCGCCGTCGCACAGGCGCGACGCAGTGGACACCTCGCTGCTAAAGTCGATATGCCCGGGCGAGTCGATCAGGTTGATAAGGTACTCCTTGGGTTCTGGCTCCGCGTCGGGCGCCGGCCGCCGGAGCATCGAGAAATAGAGCGAGATGGCAGAGGACTCCATGGTGATGCCGCGGAGCTGCTCGTCCGGGCGCGAGTCGAGATAGCGGATCTTGCCCGCCATCTTAGGGGAGATGATGCCATTCGTGGCGAGGAGGGCGTCCGTGAGTGACGTTTTTCCGTGATCTACGTGTGCTAGGATACAGATCTGTAAAAGGTCGTTAACGCGTCGGGATCCTTCCTCTGGGCGAGAATGAGCTCTTTCTTCGCCTGAGAGATGGTGAAGAGATCGGGTTGCTTACATTTCTGATATCATCCGCCTTGTCTTGCAGACTTGCGAGCTTCTCTGGTCCGACAACAGGCATCTTGAAGGTTATGAGACAGCACTGGAGTTTTATCGAGTGCAGATAGCGACAGAGAAGGGCGTAAGAACATGTTAAGTTGTATAAGTCAAGGAAGACAGATGGAATGGCTTTCCCGATGATGCAGGTCTGCCTAGTAAGTCGCGGAAAATGGCAAAAGTGTTGCCCCGCTATAGATATCTCGCCGATGACAGAATGTGAATTTGAGATCGTCTGAGGAACCCCGCCAAGCTGCACGTGTGCTCACGCTTTGCGCCAGGTTGGATGGTCGACTGCGAGGTCAGGCCAGTCAAACCCTCACTCTGAGTCAGGATGAGCCCAACTTGATGCTCGAACCCGCAGTTGAATCGCAATTCGTTGTACTGGATAATAGCAATATCTCAAAAAAGAGAGCCTCATCACAGATCAATTGCAAATACTTTTCTATGCATGCTTGTTCATTATTACCCCTCCTACCCCTCCAAGAACCCCACGTTAGCAATAGACGCTTAATCAAGTATATGCAGTTAGAAGCGCTTCTTAGTCACTAACATGTCTTAGTTGGTAAGCCTCTACAAATGCATGCTTCTCCCGATTACCCGCCATATCCAGTTACCGAGCGCTTCCAACCCACGCGGAAACCCACAACCACCTGAAAAAATATTCACACAAAAATCCACCCCGCTTGCAGCCCCACGAATCGACAGCGAATCGTCGAAACAACCGCCATTTACGGCTCCTACCATCATCGTCGAGTAGCCAGTCTATATCGACTTTCGTAATAATACGATACCAGGCCATCGGAGTCACGAGCTCGAGCGCACGCAAGACCAGCAACCATGAGCAACTATCCGAACGGGGCCCCTCCCCGGGCTATCGACGATGATAGCGACGTCGAGGAGGAGGCCATGGTGGCCGAGTATAGGGAGCAGCAGCAGCAGCAGCAGCAACAGCAGTACGAGGACGGCATGGACGACCTAGACCAGAGCTCCGTGGGTATGGCCCAGTCAGACGATATCCAGGCCCGGCTTGTGGCCGCCGCCCAGCCCCTCGACTACTCGGCGACACTCGACGTCAAGTTCCAAAGCTATGACGCCTACTGCAGTCTTTTCCATCACATCCTCAACTCAGACGGCCCGGTAGACCTGGAGCCGCCTTCGGTAGGTGCTTTTCCGGTGCAGAGTTTATGTTTCCTTAAGGGGGGCTTGCTGGTAGACGAGTAGACTGACGGGACCGACATTAGCACTACTGGGCGTGGGACGTCATCGACGAGTTCATCTACCAGTTCAACTCCTTCTCTTCTTATCGCATGCGCATTGCCAGGCAAGGCTCCGCCGCCAACGAGGAGGAGCTCTCGCTTCTCCGCGAGAACCCCAACACCTGGGGCTGCTATAGCGTGCTCAACGTGCTCTACTCGCTCATCCAGCGCTCACAGATCGCCGAGCAGCTCGCCGCCATGAAGCGTAACGAGGACCCCGCCGAGTACGCCGGCGAGTACGGCAACAAGAACATGTACAAGATGCTGGGGTACTTCTCCATCATCGGCCTACTCCGCGTGCACTGCCTGCTCGGCGACTTCGGCCTCGCCCTCAAGACGCTCGACGACATCGAGCTCAACAAGAAGGCCATGTTCGCCCGCGTCATGGCCGCCCACTTCACCACGTACTACTACGTCGGCTTCTCGTACATGATGATGCGCCGCTATGCTGACGCCATCCGCATGTTCAGCCACATCCTCATCTACGTCTCGCGCACCAAAAACTTCCACAAGAACGCGCAGTACGACTCCATCACCAAGAAGAACGAGCACATGTACGCCCTCATCGCCATCTGCGTCGCCTTCCACCCTACGCGGCTCGACGACACCATCCACACCGCCCTGCGCGAGAAGTACGGCGACCAGTTGCTCAAGCTGCAGCGCGGCGGGCCCGAGTCCCTCCCCATCTTCGAGGAGCTCTTCCGCACCGCCTGCCCCAAGTTCATCTCTCCCGTGCCCCCTGACTTCGAGAACCCCGAGGCCAACGTCGACCCCATCGAGCACCACCTCGCCATCTTCATGGAGGAGGTCAAGACCAACATGTGGAACCCCACCGTCAAGTCGTACCTCCGACTATACACCACCATGGACCTCAACAAGCTCGCCGGCTTCCTCAACGTGAAGTCCGAGGAGCTCCGGTCGTGGCTGCTCGTCAACAAGCAGAGGACCAAACAGCTCCGCTGGAACGACCACCAGAGCCTCCTAGACGGCGAGCTGGTCAACGTCAGCGACCTAGACTATGCTATGCAAGGGGTGAGTCTTTACATCCGAGATTTCGATTGTAATCAAGTTTAATCTGCGAATATGCTAATGGATTGCTATAGGACCTTATCCACGTCTCCGAAGCCAAGGTCGGAAGGAAGCTGGTCGACTGGTACCTGCGCAACCTCTCGCGTACCTACAACTAAACGCAGCAACAGGCATGGCTGCTGAGCAAACCAGTAGAGGAGAGTTAAAAAAAAAAAAGCATGCTCACATGGCTTGAGGCCCGAGAACACCAGAAAATGGAAAATGAAAACGACGGCGCCACTCTATTTTGTGGTGGTGTTACCAGTCGGAAGGGGGTTCGTTCCGTCATGATGCATAGAGCTGGCGTTATGGCGTCCAGGAGGGTATTGGCTTGGTCGTCTAGATTCTGGATGGAGGGTCCGTGGCGGATTGGGCTAAAAGAAGGGGGCTCATGGAGATGACATCCGTACGCTGCTTTTGCCGGCGCTTCATCCTTGAATGGTAGGGCAGTTGTGGTAAAAGCAGCGGTGTAAGAGCCCCTAGTCTACGAGGCCAAAATATCAGTATAAATCGAGCGCCCCAAAAGGGCCATTAAATGTGATGACTACAAAATATGACCAGTTTGTGGGATGCGATAACACAGAACGAAATGTTTTCTGTGCTCCGAGCTCATTTGTGTGCTTTTGTGCGTGGTCGATATGCGTATGGTATCGCACCTCGGGTTCAAGGGACAGCGCTTCTCACATGAATGCATGCCTCTAATATTCCACACAACTTTGGGCGGTACACAGTGTATCCGTTCATGAAGAGCAGAGTTTAGTTAGACGAGAGACTCAGTCCCACCTCGGGTTGGCTACTGCGGTCGGTGAGAGATTACATCCCCGGCCCGGACTTTACTACTATGGGAAAAGATGGCGGGCGGCTTTTCGGAGTGACCGGCTTGGTAGGCGGGGAGTCTCGTTGTCGCCTATCTGTTAGCTCGCGGGGTAGCTCTTGGTACCTAGCCAGCGCGGGGTTGGATCAGAAGGACATACATCAAATTGATCAGTGAGGCCTTGCTGTCTGCTTGCAAGTGATTCGCAGGGGGCAGCTGGCTCTCTTCCGCCCAAGGATGAGCTTCCACCGAGTGATATCAAGCTTGATTTCGTTATCTTCCTTCAGCGGCTCGGCCAGTGAAAACACCAGCATCCAACGATAGCCCGGGGACTCTTGCCTGTAACGAGCAGGGGCTTGACTGCACGGGCGGGCGCTGGAGGTGTCTGTGTTTTCTGAAGACTCAGGTTCCGTGAGGGGCCCTTGGCGGCATCTTGGCGAGTGTCTGGGGGCGGGAGCACCATACAAATGTTTTTGTCACAATATGATGGGAGAACGATTGATGTTCGCCTGGGTCCAGTCACATCTTGGCGGCCTGCTCCACTTCCCTATCCCGGGAAATACATTTGATGCATCAACAATACCCACCTAATACTACGGGTGCATGTAGCTCACTCGACACTGGGCCGTAGCTTGGGGTGCAATGGGCGGCCTCCCGACGAAACGTCTTGGCTCTTGCCGAGGAGCCCCAATACTTCCCATATGATACCCGTAAGCTTCAAGTTCCACCACGACGGACGTACAGCTCTGCGAATGTGACGCCCAAGACATTGGGAGCACGGAGCCAACCACCGGATGAGATGGGACTGGCGGTCCGTAGACCGGCGAACCGCGTCTGAGAGCTGCATTGACCGCCGCAAGATCAAGGAGACGGTGAGATATGACAGTCCAAAGAGGTGCCGAAGTGAAGCACGTGCCTTGGAAGTGTCCCCAACTTGAAGGTAGACGGATACATGTGCAAGTTGAGCCTCCGAGCGGGAGATGTCCTTCGGCTTGAAGCGTCGGATAGGGCTGCGTACCGCGAAGGAAAGCGGCCAGCACTTCAACTCTAACTAATGTTAGTGGAGCAGCTGTACTCTACATGTAGATGGGGTAATATTCCGCACAAGAGTAAGGTAGTGAGACATCTTGCGAGTGCACCAGTGTGGTTCGCTTCCTCTGGACGCCAAGATAGATCCACGATGCGAGCAAGTGCTGACTCGCCTAGCGGCTTGGAAGCTTGCCAAAATTCTGGTTATCACCGTTCCACAATCTTCCTCTCAAATATTATTGTCAGATCAAAGGACGTTTATCTTGCAGCACCTGGAGGTAGGAGCATGTTTGCCAATTGATTTGCGGTTGTTCGGTCTAGGTTCAAAGGAGCCAGGAGCCCCCCAAGAGTCTCAGTCTGGCGAATAGATAAAGCTCCCCACCCCACCTCGCAAGAAAAAAGCTCGGTCGCGTTAGCGCTCAAGTCGGTTGCACAAAACACGCTACACCATCATCATTTGCGCAGACTAATCGCCAAAAGTCAACCCGTTAACATCACCATAAACCGACCAAGGGACAGACAGCATACCTTTCCCACGCTTCCGGCCCGCCTAGCCTAGAGTAGGCAGTCAGTGGCACGTTATCATCCGAGGCGAATATTGATATCGAACGACAGCAGTCGAGAATATATGAATGCCCAGGCGAGCCTGTGATTCAGCATCAAGCACTTCTGCGACGAGACCACATCACCTGCAGATCGTGTACGCAGAGACGAAAAAGCTGCATCCTTCCTCGACCCTGGTCGCACCGGCTGAACTCCGCTCCCCTGCAACAGGACGACAATTGAGTGGTGCCCCGTGCTATCATCTGTCGATCTGACATAACAGATCTCCCCTCCGTCATTTATTAATAGCTCGAGCTCGTTCTCGTGCGCCAGACCTCTCCTACCAAACCAGGAACACATCGCCACTCTCCGCCCATTTCCGCCGCGCACACCCTGCTGCCAGCCTCTACTGGGGCATTCGGCGCATCGAGTGCGCAATCAACCAAAACCTTTCGCCCCCTTGGATAGTCCTCTCGAAACGACCGACATCTCTTTAGTCGATTCCGTTCCGCCCTTCGATGTCAGACTACAGGCACCACCCTTCGATGGCAAGCCCAACTCCAGTCGCCAACAAAGATCCCAACATACATCACAAGACCGCCCCAGACCACGCGACCGTCGAAACTCCAAAACTCCCCGCGATCACCCTGACGACCGGACCACTCGTCTCGGAACCTGTTGCGATCGATAATGATGCTGCTGCCCCTCAGAATGGCGAGACTCCTGCTGCGGTCGCCAAACCGCTCTCGAAGCCCGGCCCGGACAAGCATAAGGAGAAGCTGAGATCGGTCGACCCCCTTGATATGAACAGTCCCCTGCGTAGGGGCTCTACGGGATCTCTTCGCTTTGATGATACACGCAAGCTTGACCTGCCTCGGAAAAACAAACCCCGACGAATCGATAGCCGCAGGATACGCGAGGCGAGCCCTCCCCCGCGAAAGTGAGTTATACGATACCCTACATGCATGTACTCTACGTCTGCGCCTTTTGTCTCTTGTTTTTGGTGTTGGCTGCCTGTCATGACCACCCCAACACCTATAAATGGTTGGCTGCGTCTGTTACCTAGTGGTCGACAGCCGCCTACTTGAGGAGGGGCGCGAGTGCGCGCCCCAAGGTTGCTCTCTGAGCTCAATCCGCCATTGCCGTCACTTTCCGGTCTGATTGATGCCGGCAGCCTGCCCCCCAAAGTCAAAAAAAGCCTGGTCTGTTTTAGGTGCCGCCATGCAGCGACCTTAACCGACATGCAAGTCCGCAATGCCGCACAATAGTTCTACCCCAAATCCTTTAGCACCTCGGGACAAACATCCGAGCCTGCGCCCTATCCTATAGAGAGAGCACGCAAGCGCGTGCGCCTGTCGACGGTTTCTCTTCCAGGTCCAACCTCCTCATATAGGCCTAACACGGTGAGCATGATGACTCGTACCAGCCTCGGGACATCTTCAAAGTGCAGCATACAGCCCCGCCTAAATGGCTCCTTATCGAGCAATCATTCCCCTCTTGGTCACATCGCATGGACACCACAATCCGCACCCTTGATCCGATTCGGGGTTTGAGTCGTCGACTTTATGGTTCGCGCAAGCCAATCCCTCGCGCCATGGTCTAGTGAGCCGCGAACATTACCTGACCACCTTGCACTCTATTGTGCGCCAACATCGCCACACCCTTCCACCCCCCACCCATCGTTAACCACTAGTCCTGTTTCCGAGTGCCCCAGTGTCCCAACTCGGGCAACTCCAGGTTGCTTAGCCCCAGATTTCTTTGGGTCTACTTAATAGGACACTTGTTTCCGTCCCACCACCAATGGCTCGTGACACCATTCAGATACATAGCTTAGGCGGGGCCCCCCGATCCAGTCATTGATTCATCTTTCCTCGTGCCGTCAAAGCAGACGTCAAAACGCAAGCCATTACACACTTCACAATTGAAGCCACCGCAGTCAATCGTCTCCTTCTTTTTCTTGGTCGCGAGAACTCCTCCCCCTTCTCACCAAACGTTAATTCATTCTTCCGCGCTCCTCTTGTACAATTCCAATGGTGTCGTCGGTATTCGCCAGGAAGAAACCCAAAGCTAACGACTTCGGCGGCGGCAGGTTCCACTCGCACGTGGCCTTCGACACGCTCAGCCCGGACATCACCAAGAACCCGGGTATCACCCTGACGGCGCGGCACAATGGGTTCCACGCCGAGCGGCGCAGCAAGACCTTCATGGTCGGGGTGGACGAGCACAAGTACTCGGAGGAGGCGCTCGAGTGGCTGCTGACATCCATGGTGGAGGACCACGACACAGTGGTGTGCGTGCGGGTCGTCGAGAAGGACGTCAAGGCGCACCACAACCCGACGTACAAGGAGTATGCGCGGACCCTGATGCAAGACATTATCGCGCGGAATAAGCGGGATAAGGCCATCTGCATCATACTGGAGTACCAGTTTGGTCGGTTGGGCCACACATTTGAAACAATGGTAAGCAAAGCAAAAATCGCTCCTTTCCCTCCGGCCAGGCATTGGCCTGCCTGCCTTCTACGATTTCCGCTGCACAATTCTTTAAGCAACCGGGCGAGACTAATGACACACTGAATTGGGGGTAAAACAGGTCAGCGTCCACCAACCGTCGATGCTCGTCGTCGGCACGAAGGGCAAGTCCAATCAGGGCATGCAGGGCATGTGGAACACGCGCCACAGCTTTTCCAAGTACTGCCTCGAGAAGTCGACCATTCCCGTGGTAGTGGTCCGGCCCGAGGACGTGCGGCGCAAGAAGAAGGACAAGCGGGCGCGGGACCCGACGCGCACGTCGTACGCGCAGATGCTAACGGCCAGCCACGGGGTGCACGAGTCGGACATTATGGACGACAAGATGATGCTCGAGACGGTGACGCAGCTGTCGTCCGCGGACGAGGCGAGCCAGGTGGCTAAGGCCCTGTGCCTGCCCGCCGAGTTTGATCCCACGATCCAGAACTACCACGCTAAGAAGGCGGCGGCAGTGAAAAACATGGTCAGCAGCAAGCCGACCATTGTGCTCCCTCAGCCTGCGTCGGTGTTTGGTGGCGACGACAAGGTCGCGGTCACGACGGACGTCGGGGTCGGGGAAACGCTGGTCACGGGAGACGGGGTTACCGCGGTCATTGTGGGCGGCCCGGGCGTCAACCACAGCGGCGGCGAGGACAGCAATGATAGTGACAGCGCCGACGATGATGACGACGACGACGACGACGACGATGATGATGACGACGATGATGACGGCAAGGGGCTTGATGATGGTGTCGCGCCGGGCCCGTCGCAGGATCCGGTGAAGAAGGAGAAGTTACACGAGATGGAGGTGGGTGAGGCGGCGGCGCTTAAGAAGCGGAACACGGGTGATCTCGAGGACGATGACGGATAACCCCTGGGGTTGGGGTGGAGGGGCGGGATGGAGAGATCTTGGGAGGAGAAGGGGCCAGGGGAGGGGGAAACATAAGATATCACCACTCTTGGCTTGTTCGAGACATAAGGCTCAACTTCAACTGTATCAAGTAGAGAAACACTACCTGCAAAAGAAGAACAAAAAAATGGAATAAATCTATACTAGTTTGTTCGGTTCACAGTGATGGCGCCATCGGCTGAAGATGGTGGAGTTTCCATAAAGCCTGAGGAAAGTCCAGAGACTTTGTTTCTGGACCAGAGTCATCATGATTCGTCTCTCCAGGATACAGCAACACTTTGGGGAGTTCCAACTACATACACTTGTAGTGTGTTGTCCATAGATGGCCTCATTGTAAAATAGACGGATGGGCAGCTGTCGAAGGTGGCCGAAATCGAGGTCACAGGTTGATGCCAGCTGGAGCACAACACCTGAAGAGGGGCACATTGTTTATTGATGTCGGAAATGTGACGTAATCTCGGACGTCTACGGTGTACAGTGTACTCCACAGTGGTTCTTATCGCTGTGGAAGTGCTCCTTATCAACGCTTAGTCACGCTTGTAGCCAATCATCGAAGTCGATTTGAGGGTGGCGCTGACCGTCGACGACGACGCTTCCCCCCCTGTATCTCAGGGTCCTCGTCGCAACCTCAAACGACCATCATTGTCGATCTGCCCGTGGAGCATTGTGTGGTCCCCCCGTCGCAAATCAACCACCCCAACTTCGCCGATACCCATCAAACTCGTCCAATTCGTTTCCTAGCCAGTTCGAGATTTCCAAGCGCAAATGGAGGCCAAGTCGCGCCAGCCCTTTACCAGCCCAGCTTAAGGAATCGGCAGTTCGATCACAGAACCCCCCAATATATCAAAAACGCCCAACCTTTTTCTTCCCTTCCTTTCTTTGACCCCAACGTCAAAAGAAGAGCCATGTTTCCATTTTCGCTCTTCTCGTGTTCGACAGAAGCATTGTCATGCGACGCCAAACCCCCCGCCCCGCCGCTGTCCTCGCTCTTCCCCTTCCTCGTCGTCTTCGCGCTCACAGCGGCCCTAGCGCACCGCCGCCTCCTCCCGATCCTATCCTCTCTCGTACCGCCCTCTACACAGCACTACGACGACGACGACGACGATGACTACCACTATGCGCTCCCCTCCCACGCCCCCGCCGTCCTCCGCGCCGCGCACGCCGAACACGCGCTCAAATCCCCGTCCCGCCGCTGCCGCAGCCGCGCCGCGGCCCTCGCCTTCTCGTCGACGGTGGGCCTGACGGCCGTGCTGGGCGTGCTGATCGTGGGCGAGGTGGCTGATGTATTCGACGCTCGCGCGCGGGCCTCGGCGCTGGGCGTCGTGGTTCCCGGCTTGGCGGTCTGTCTGGTCGTGGTGATACCTTGGCTCGAGGCGATGAGCGTGGTGGTCGGGGTGGGCCGCTCGTTTGCGCGTGACACGAGGGGGCGTCGGCCGAAGCTGGCGTGGGCGCTTCAGATGGCGCTCTTCTCCGGCTGGCTGTTTGTGTTTTGGTCCGTGGGTGGCGCCGCGCGGCCGTCGTCGTCGTCGTCGTCGAGTGGCGCGGAGGAGGAGCAGCAGCAGCAGGACTCGTCGTCGACGGATCGGGGCGCTGGGATAATGCGCGCGTCGCTCGACAGGATAGGCATCGTCGGGATAGCTGTCATGGCTGCGCTGTCGGGCTTCGCGGCCGCGTCGACGGCCTGGCACGCGTTCCTCTCGCCGGCATCGCGCAGGCCCGTCACGGAGGGTGAGATTGCGCGGAAGCAGACGGGACTAGAGGCCGCCGGCGAAATGCTCGCCACGAAACGCAATCGCCTTGCGGCGCTCGAGCAAAAAGCCGTCGAGTCATCGTCCTCGGCGGCGGCGGCAGCGGCTGCACACGCTAGCGGTGGCAGTAGCGCCGGGCCGGTGGGCTTCGTCGGGAAGGTATTCTCATCTATACGGGGCCCGTCGGCGGACGAGACGGAGATCCGCGCGCTGAGGATGGAGGTGGCGGGTCTGGTGGATATGAGGGATACGCTTGCCTCGGGACTGGCTGCGCTGGAGGCGCGTAGGAGAGAGAGCGTGCGGGCGGCGAGCCCCGTGGGGAGGGTTCTCGTGCTGGTGCACTACACGTTCAGCGTGTACTGCGTTTTCCGGATCGTATCCACGCTCCTGACGACGGCGCGGCGGGCCCTGTGGGCTTCGTTCTCTTCTTCGTCCTCTTCCTCTTCCTCTTCCTCTAGCGGCGACGGCGACGGGTCTGCGCCGCCCGATCCGATCACGAGAGTGCTCTCGCTGCTAACGACGCACTATGACCCGACGCTCGACCAGGCCGCCCTCTCACGACAGATATCCTTCCTGCTGTCCGGCGCGATACTCCTCCTGTCGCTCTCGTCGGCGCTGCAGACGCTCCGGCTCGCGGGCCGGCTCGCACCCCGGGCGCTGCGGCTGGCGCAGGCGAACCTGCCGCTCCTCGTGGCGCAGACGCTGGCAACGTACGTCTTCTCGTCGGCGCTGCTGCTGCGGCGCAACCTGCCGCTGGAGGCGGGCGGGGCGGTAGGCGACGCGCTCCGGAGCTCGCTGGACATGGGGTTCGTGGAGCGGTGGTTCCAGGGGTGGTTCCTCGCGGGGTGCGCGGCGACGGCGGCGGCGATGTGGGTTGGGGGCCGGATCGCGGGTGGGGAGGACGACTGGGACGACTTGGGGGCGGAGGAGATGGGGCAGAAGAGGTCGTAAGAACCCAACCCCCCTTTCCCATGTTCTTGTCCGTCCGGCCATGTGTAGGCCTTCTTTCAGGGGTTGTACGGAACGGCGGGCGTAAGATGGTTGTGTATGATATTGTTCGTGTTTCGGGGGTCCATATGTTTCGGTTACAGAGATCTGGCAGGCGCTAAGGGAAAGGGTCTAGATATCCTGGCGAGTTCTACAACTATCTTTCATTAGAGCAGGGTTGTAAAATAACATCTTAATATTTCCTTTAGTCGGTGGGTAGACGGGATCCAACTAAATACAGAGTTACTCTTATCTCGAAGACTGCTGTGCTGTTCAATGTGGACGTGTTGATCAATGTGTTGCCAACTGGCCTGGCTTCGTCAATACATTAAGCCCACTTGCCACCTACCTAGCTGAGCTCCTAGGGATGAAGGCAAACTTACAGCTAGATGCACAGCCTAGAAGGTCCCAATGAGCAAGTCGAGTGTAACTTCTATCATTCTTCCCTCCGTCCAGTCTTTTCAGCCCCCGGCATGAGAGAATGATGTGGCCTTGAAGCAGAGAACCAGTCGTCTCAGTGGCACATGCAGTAGCACTGCGAATGGGAAAAGTCCCTTAAATATAACCTGATCAAACACTAAGTCCCTAGCCACGAAGTATCTCTCTTCATAAACCGCAGAAGCATTGGCGTCTTGATCCAAGCCGAGAGTTCCTTATGGGCGACTTGATCGACTTCTCAAGGGCCTCCAGGGATATATTCCCATTCCATGACGCCTATAAGCTCCGGGTTACTATGTTTCAGGTTTCAATGGAGGCAACATTGAAGCGAGTGACGACCGTATTGGCTTCAACCACCAGAGCTTCTCTCCTCCGGCTCCAGTCGTGCCTGTCATTCACCACATAGAAGTACATAGTATCCTGTTGTAGCAAACTACTGTAAGCTGGTGGTGTGCGTTGTGTTGGTGTGTTGGTCCCGGTTGAGGCTTTCCTTCAGACTGCTTAGTGAAGTTTCCTCCGTGGGGATTGGCGAAGCAGCATCAAATTTGAACATAATATTGCTTTTCTGTGTTTTGTCACTGATACCGATTCTGATCTCCCGATACCCTCCCCCGTGAGGGTCAGTCTTAAGCAATCCATAAGGGTAGGGTATGGGGGAAGATGCCAACCATCAAGTGTTTATGTAGCTCTGACAACACACTTCCAGGTTCGAAGCTGGAAGGTGCGAGTGGAAGACTACCCATGAAGCGCATCAATAATGGGGTCGGACCATTCAACAGTTCGCACCTTCCTTAAGGGAGTGACACTTGGCGTCATAGACTGAAGACTCAACTGTCTACGCTACATTTGATGTATTCAATTCACCCGTGGACACAATCAGCGAGAGTGCGTGTGGCCCCTTGGATGGCATCCTACATTCTGTTGATGTTTGATCCCAGGGCAGTGAGTCGAACTGAAATACTGAGAGTCATATTCTCCCAAGCAGATTGCAGTCAAAAATACCCTGGCCAGAGTTGCGAGTACAAATACGATCCGACGAGAACACACTGAGCTGCGTGGAGCTGGAGATGTTCTTGAACCTCAACTCACATTGAGCCAAAGTAGCAAACGAACCCCGAGATCTCCCTTGCGAGCCTCCCAAACATACCACTCCAAACAGGATAGATTCTCCCTGGAAGTTCCAGATCTGCAGGACACATACCCTGAGAACTCCGGCCAACATGTCAATGCGAACAAGTCTGGACAACTTCATGACCGAGAACGCCTTCAATTCGCATTTTCTCCACATCCAGGAGAAGGCTATCAAGGCCTACGCCGACGCCGTCTTCGAGACGATTCTCTTCAACATTGAGGAAGGCACCGACATGAGCTACGACTTTCACGTGCGGGCTGTCCTGCTTGCCATGTGGCAGATTGAGCAGTGAGTGTGGTGGAATCTTCTTCTTCTTCCCCTTCTTCTTCTTCTCTCACTACTGTTGGCGAAATTCCCCGTCGAACCCGTCTGTCAACTGACCATGCACCCCTTCCTTTCCCCTCTTTTCTCACAGGCTCCGAAACATGGCAAAGGACCCCGAGGCCGAGCTTAAGCTCTACGAGGATACAAAGTTCCTCCATCTCAGGGTCAAGGGCAGACGCTACGACATCCTGGAGCTGAAGGAGAGGGTGGATAAGCTGCGGGACATGGCTAGCGCCGTCGTGGAGCGAGGCCAGGAGCGTCCTACCCATGAGGCACTAATTCGAGTCTTTGAGGAGGACTAATAATGAAGCGGAAAGATACGGGGGGGGAGAGAGAGAGAGAGCGAGAGCGAGAGAGAGACACAATGAAGGTTTCTGTCCCTTTCGGCGGTGCGTGTTGGTCGTGCGATTCTCTTTTTCTGAAGTTCTTCGGAGGCGGACGTGGTGGTGTGTGGGGCAATTCGCGGGATGCAGGGGTCCGGTGAGGGGCGTCGGGGAATAACGTCTTTCGGGCCGCCGGCAGGAAGACCCCTCCGTGCCGGGAGTTGGCTCGACGGCAGACTTAGCCCCGTTGCCCAAGGACTAGCTGGACGATAGAACACGAAGATTATTTGCGAGAGATCTCAGCAGTCTACTACTTTCCTTTTAGTGCTTAGGATGAGTTCCCTCACTCCAGATGGGCCTAGCGCATGATGTTCCCTCATGTTTACCAAGACGATCAAATTCCCCCCGAGTGTTCGATGTCGTTTATGTGAGCTAGCGATTCACAAACGTGCGATCGTTGGTTTTGTCATTGGAGGATGGCATCTGCAAAAGGCGCTTTTTCCAAGGCCGCTTTGTGGATTTGTCCACTGTCCTGCTGACTGCGAGAGTGGTCAGAGAGGAGCCGATGGAGTAGACGAAGCGTGAAGCAAGCACATCAAATGACACTCCAAACTGGTACTTCTTTTCTTCTCAGGGAGAGGAAGCATGATAATTCTAGTACATGGATGTAATTAATAGGGGACACGGGCCGCCCTGGGCAGTGGTTCTATAAAGTCTTCACGTTGTGCGATGAAATCAATGCTTCAGGGACATCTCAATACTCCGGCTGCTGGCGTAACTATAAGATGAAACCCTACTGAGTAGCCGTGCAAGTCAGTACGGCGCAAGCTGGGCCAAGGTTCCGCCGACTACGTCGTTCAGGAGGACGTTTGGCGGATCAATGATGTTCGCCGTCGCAATCCTCTGCAATATGAAACACTAGGATAGACAGAACAGCAGAGAGGACAACCCCAGTGCTCTTCTATCAACTAATCGACTATTGTCAAAGTTCTTTTTATTCTCTCTTCTCTACCGCTTCGCCAAGCGAAGCGAACAGCCGAGGCCAGATGCAAATCAAATTCCTATGGCGCCTCCCATGTCCGTCGGCACTTTTCATCCCCCCCCAACCTGATGCCCCGCCATCCTTCGATCAGGGAGGACAAACGGCGATTTCTCGCTAACCTGGCATGGGTGTAGAGACATCTCCTCTGCTCTCCTGTAACCACTCTGAGCAAATCAGCCTTCGAAACTTTGAATTCCTTCCCGCCCCCCCCACCCATCCTTCCCTCCTTATCCATTGGAGAGTATAGACCGTCCTTCCGACTCGGTTGGGGGAATAAAAAAAGGAAGACGTATCATGCAGTCATGAGTTGAGAGATTGAAGAAAAAATGGAGTAGGGCGAGTCTTGTCCTTCTAAGGGGACATGAGAGAGGAGAGCTTGAGAACAGAACAAGGATTTTTGGATGAATGGCTGAACCAGAAACAAAAAAAAAAAAAAGAAAGGGAAGAGCGAGAACAAAGAGAAGAAAAGAAGAAAAGCAGAGAGAATCAATTCCCGAGGATTTTTTCTTGACCGTTGCAATAAAGGACAAATTGGGGAAAAGAGAGATCATCGACTTGTGAACGTAAGGGAAAATGTTGAGGAGGCATCATGGCAAATGCCGAACAAGGATGCATTGGACAAGAGAAAGATAGCCATCATTTGCTCACAGAGCAGAACGTGTCTCCGCCAAAACTCCGTCTGCCGCCTGAAAAGAGGAGTAGATAACCCCTTAACATCTACCGTGTCTGAGAGTCCTGAGTGGCAGTGAAACCGCATTATTTTCCCCTCCTCAACGGCTGAAGTAGGAGGACAGGTCCATCATAGATCTTGCAATCCTGGAGAGTGTCTTGGTGGAAGAAATCCCCTGTTACCCTTGCCAAGTTGCAAGGCAGAAGGACTCAGAGGGGCTTGGTTGTGATTCATGAACACGGGTGAACCGAGGGAAAGATCTCTCATAGAACGACCAAGGACCGGAGAACACCCCTCTGATATTAAAGAGTGGGGGAAAAGCCTCAAGAAACAACTGCCCCTAACATTTTTTGGTGGACAAGCAAGAAACCCCCAAGGCGGACTCCAAGAACGAGAGCAAATGCGGGTGGAAAGAAGACGAAAAAAAGTTACAGGTCATCAAGGCGTCCCGCGGCCTCCCTATTTCCGGCGGCCAGCCTGA
>JAXQGT010000076.1:0-18318 GCA_037040375.1 Basipetospora sp. M8501
AAATTGCACGTTACCATCGTTCAAACCAACACATAAATACTCTTTATCCTCAGTTAATTGGATTGTTTCCATATACATAATAGTCTTTCTACTCCTCCTCGAAGCCGAAGCTGAACCCGCCGCCCGAGGACTGGTCGTCTCCTCCGACTGCCGCGTCCCACTTCCTCTTCTTTCCCTCCTTCTTCGCTTCCAGCACCGCCAGCGCCTTCTCTAGCAGTCCGGGATGAACCGTCTCGAGCCGCTCGGAGAAGAGCTTGTACGGGTTCGCAACATCCCGTTTGAAGCCGGACACCTGGTCCGCCTTATCGCGCAGGAACCCAATCGTCTCCGACAAGTGGTGGAGGCTAGGCGACTCCGGCACAAAGTTCTGCGTCAGCGCGATGCCCGGGACCAAATTGACCACCAGATGCCACCACCCACTGGGCACATGGAGGATCTCCCCCTCGCCGCACACGCCCTCTATGCACCCCGGCAGCTTCCGGGCCTCGGCATGGAACTCTAGCAGCCACTCTGCGATGCTTAGCGGACTCGTGACCTCGCTGCTGTCCTGCGAGACGTACACGCCCGGCACGCTGGCATCGGGCGGGAACATTATCCAGTACTTCGCGCCTTGGATGACGGCGTTCCACGCACTCGTCGCATTGGGGTCCTTGTGAAAGGTTGAGCCGCTGCGCTGGGGTCCGATGATGAGCCAGCGATGGGCTGGACGCTCTGGACCGAGTACCTCAAACAGGTCGGGTCCAAAGCATTCGGGTCGCCAATAGGCCGAACCCGGCTCCTGGCCAACTGTGATGCCCATCTTCTCCGCAAACTTCTTATCAAAGAGATACAGTGGGCTCTCGTCCGAGCTGGAGCTCATGTATCTGGCGTAGCTCTTGAAGGTCCAGTCCACAGCCTCCGCTCGGAACACCACATCTCCACACTTCGTCGAGAAGTAGTCCAGGCTCCAGGCCTTGAGCGCCGGCCAGTCTTGGATGCACTTGGTGAGGACGAAGGGGGTTTCGGCCCACTTCTCTGCAAACTCGGGGTAGGAAAGGTTCTCCATACGAGCAATCTGGTTGCGCGTGGGGATATTGGTGGCGTAGGCTGTGAGATCTATATTGCTACACACGAAGGGCCGGTGAAGAACGTCAGAGAAGACATTGCTGCAGTCAACGGCTGGCTCCAGTCCGTCTGTGAGCTGGAGGAGAGTCGACCTCCACGATCCCCTCCACTCGATAACCGATTTCTTTGCAAGTTCAGACCTACGCCCCTGTTAGTTTTATAACTCGAAAGCAGACTACTCTCCCGCAGATAACCGGGTTTCTTATGGCAATTGGCAACTGGCCACTGTCACAGGTCCCGCCTTGGTTCATGCTTCCTTCTCCAAACCAACGGATCATCTGCTTACTCTAAGTATAGCGTTTTCCACAAATCATCGTAGCGACAGGCCGCGTGAAGAAATTTGCACGAGGAACCAAGAGACCGCAAGGATGCGGCATCAAGGTACTCCAGGAACACCATGAGCATCTCGTCTGGGAAGTGCCGAAAGCCCCCAATAGAAATCCTGGCATTGGGGCCGGTCGCCAGGTACTGGTTTCCCAAGGGCTTGACCCCAAGAGGATGAGTCGGGATCGCCGACACATTTGCCCCTGCAGCAGCTTCAGTTGGGGCCCAAGCCAACTTGGCTGTCTCCGATGGCAATGTCTCTTGAAGCATGTCGGTGGCTAGGTCTGAAACTGACTGTGTGTACCAAGGTCAATTTGGTAACTCCCGGGTTGCCTACTTCCTCTGAGGGGTCGGTATACCAAATTGATGAGCTGTTTCTGAGGCCGGAGTTGAGACAGGCCTGCGGAAGAGAATTCAGACCTTGAACCTTTGGGAGGTAGTGGACTCTGCACTAAGGACTGACAGCTGCAGCAAGGGAGAAGGCCAAAGACCGGGAAAGTGGAAGGAATTTGGAGATGACGAAAAAAGGGGTCACGGAAAAAAGGGAATTATTGCCATAATGAATTCCAGTTGGAGAAAAGAGACCACTTAAGTCAGGAGTTGCAAGCATGCCTTGAACATGGAGCAGATATCATCACCAGCCAAAATTCAGTGGATGCCCCGCCCTGGTTGAGCTGGTGCGATCCATTGATGGATGCGTGCACTGCATTGCACAGTGCAGTGCCTCCCCTCTCGCACTCGGCCCCCACAGAGGCAACGAGGTATTCACTGCACTATCTCTTACCCTAACGCCTCTGATTGGCTCGCTGCCTGGAGGGGTTGTTGCCTCTCCCTCACCAAATTTTTCGTGGCTGCTCCTCCAGCTCGTGCAAGCTAGTGTGCGTGGGTGGCTGCTCTCCCATTATATTCTCGTCCGCCCAGCGAAAAAAAATCTCCTACCTTAAAACTTCGACTTCTCCAACCCAAGAATCATAACAAGAATAACAACACTCAACTCCATCAACTACCCCCTAGATTCTGGATTATCCTCTTGCTAAGGCCAAGAGGACCGGTATCTAGTTTAATTTCTACACGTCTTTATATATTCGTTTGTGCTCTTCTTTTTGAGCACTCCCGGATATTCTCTTCGCCCGGCGCCCAAGAGCCCCGCCCCACCTTATCAGCATTTCTTCATCTAGATCCCAAGCAGTGCTTGCGATCTAGATCTCGTTGCACCTGTTAGCCCAACATGGCTGCTCCTGCTGGACTCGAAGATGTCCCTGAGGGTAAGTTTTGTCCATTTGCGCCTCGCTTTGGTTTGCCGGCGTTGTAGGAACCAGCCCTCCTGCATTAGTACTACCCCTCCTGCTTCTGCCATGCGGCATTGCGCGCAGGTGGTGCCGGCTCTCCAATGATTCATGTACTATGGCAGCATATTGGCTTGCCCAAGAGGACGACTGCTGACAAGAATGCTATTACAGGACAGATCGAGTCTAACTACGATGAGACCGTTGACTCTTTCGATGACATGAACCTGAAGCCCGAGCTCCTCCGAGGTATGTAACCCCAATGGGCTGCCACGTAGCGCCTCTATGGAATCGCCAACGCTGACTTCTCAATCTCAGGTGTTTACGCCTACGGTTTCGAGCGCCCGTCTGCTATTCAGCAGCGTGCTATTATGCCCGTCATCAAGGGTAAGATAAACAACAAATCTTACCCCTATTCTGCGAGACTCAAGTATCTGACTGAAAATCTTTCGGCGCATCATAGGCCACGATGTCATTGCTCAGGCTCAATCCGGTACCGGAAAGACGGCTACTTTCTCCATCTCCGTCCTGCAAAAGATCGACACCAACGTCAAGCAGTGCCAGGCCCTCATTCTTGCCCCCACCCGCGAGTTGGCCCAGCAGATCCAGAAGGTCGTTGTGGCGATTGGCGATTTTATGAACATCGAATGCCACGCCTGTATCGGTGGTACCAGCGTCCGCGAAGACATGAAGGCTCTCCAGGATGGTCCTCAGGTCGTCGTCGGTACCCCCGGTCGTGTTCACGACATGATTCAGCGTCGTTTCCTCAAGACCGATGCTATGAAGATGTTCGTTCTCGATGAGGCTGATGAGATGCTCTCTGTAAGTTTCTTCGTCACACAGGCAACTTGACTCGCCTCGATTCTAACATTGCTATCCAATACAGCGTGGTTTCACCGAGCAGATCTACGACATCTTCCAGCTTCTGCCTCAGGCCACCCAGGTTGTCCTTCTTTCGGCCACCATGCCCCAGGACGTCCTTGAGGTCACCACCAAGTTCATGCGCGACCCCGTCCGCATTCTCGTCAAGAAGGATGAGCTTACCCTCGAGGGTATTAAGCAGTTCTACATTGCTGTTGAGAAGGAGGATTGGAAGCTCGACACGCTTTCTGATCTCTACGAGACTGTCACCATCACCCAGGCCGTCATCTTCTGCAACACCCGCAGGAAGGTCGACTGGCTCACTGACAAGCTCACCTCCAGGGACTTCACCGTCTCCGCCATGCACGGTGACATGGACCAGGCCCAGCGTGATCTTATCATGAAGGAATTCCGCTCCGGCTCTTCTCGTGTCCTTATCGCCACTGACCTTCTGGCTCGTGGTATCGATGTCCAGCAGGTCTCGCTTGTCATCAACTACGATCTCCCCGCCAACCGTGAGAACTACATTCATCGTATCGGTCGTGGTGGTCGTTTCGGCCGAAAGGGTGTTGCCATCAACTTCGTCACCGCTGACGATGTCCGCATGATGCGCGAGATCGAGCAGTTCTACAGCACTCAGATCGAGGAGATGCCCATGAACGTTGCTGACCTCATCTAAGCACACCACCCACACGCTTGGCTGTTCCGCCTGTCGTATCATCGACCAAGCATGTCTTTCTCTTGTCTCTTGGGAAGTGGTACTTCATGACGGTTTTCTTTGAAGGCATGGAAAGGAAAGGTGGCGTGAGTTAAGGGGGAGTGGGCATGGTTCGTTTCCTGGATCCCTTCCCGAAGCGTATGTTGATAGATGCGTCGGTTTTGCGGATGGAATCTGTCGGTTTTTGTTTCTCTCTTACTGTTTCCCCTTCAGTCGGTCTCTTTTCTTTTTGTCCCTTTGTGCCGGGGGGGTGTCTACTAGCAAAGAGAGGTCATCTAAAAGCCTAGTTGCATTTTGAGAGACTCGTTAAGGAGTCGTCCCCGCCCTCATGGTTGGCACCCTAGGTTTTAGTCAGGGTTTGCCGGAGTGCGTCTCAAAAATAATCGGAAAGGGGTTTTCATGAGGTGTTTTCCGCCTTGTTTTCCCCTTCTTTCTGTGTTTGCCACACGTACTCGGGGGTTTCTGAATCTTACTCTTTCCATTAGATCCCATATTCGCCGCTGCTGCCTTGCGTCAATGAGATCCGACCAGATGTACTTTGGGAAACACGGCTCTTCCTAGAATCCTACTCACTGCACCGTGCCCTAGCGAGACAATTTTTGCTACTATTCTGGATGTTGTTATATCAGATGCATCAATAAGAGACTTGTGATTTAGTAGTGGAAATCTGCTCTATTTTGAGGCTGCTATAAATGAATCTATCATCAAATCTTTTGGTCGCGCTGTGTTCACAGCACGGTGGTTAAAGGTGCGGTTCTTGTCTATGAATTCCACAGTAGGAAAATTTGGATTGATGACTCAAATTTTGGGCAGCTCCAACACTGAGTGTGCTCCCCAACCGGCCTGAGCACTAACAAAAAACAACAAACCTTACACTACGGATCAATGATACATCTGGGTCCGTCTTGATTTATAACACAGGAGGCCTTTTAAGAGTCTGAGCCAGAAAGTTCAAGCGGTGCGTACTATTTATCAATAGTCCGAAGATATCGTGGAGAAGCGGACGGGCGTCTTGAGCCTTTACACCGGAGCAGAACAGAGGAGCCGGAGAGAGAAAGAAGACAAGAAGGGAGAGAAAGAAGATAAGGCTGCGGTCCATCACGTATCCGATCTTCCTCTTCTTCCATCGCCACCAGAAAGAGGAATAAAAACCATCCTATTGCCTTCACCCAAGTTGGCTATCCAGGCCCTGTTTCGCAGGACCTTTACACTGGGCTTTGCCCGTGTACCTTTCCTTACACCTTCGTTATACCGCACTCTTACAATGAAGACGAGGATAGTCAAGGTCAGCGGCACCACCCTAGGGGAATTCAAGGAGGACCCGGGGCTCTCGCGCTTAGACTCCTGGGCCGTCAACGAGTCCTCCGAGAGCGACGTCGCCAACTTGAGAGAGGCCGCCCGGTACCTTCAGGAGAGCGACGTGCCAGTGGCCTTCCCCACGGAGACAGTCTACGGTCTGGGCGCTGATGCGCGGAGGAGCGGCGCAGTGAGGGGGATCTACGCGGCCAAGGGCCGGCCGTCGGACAACCCGCTCATCGTGCACGTCTGCGACCTGTCCATGCTGCGCTCCTTGCTCGCACCCGCCGGTGCCGCCCACCACCAGGAGGTGCCTGCCGTGGACTACGACGGGATCCCGGCCATCTACAAGCCCCTGATCGAGAGGTTCTGGCCGGGACCCCTGACGATACTACTACCCCTGCCGAGGCCGTCCAAGCTCGCCCCGGAGGTCACCGCCGGCCTCTCGACCTTTGGCGTGAGGATGCCCGCCTCGCCACTGGCGCTATCGCTCATCAAGCTCGCCGGCGCGCCGCTGGCAGCCCCCTCGGCGAACGCGTCCACGAAGCCCTCGCCCACGACGGCGCAGCACGTCTTGGACGACCTGGACGGGCGGATCGAGCTCATCCTCGACGGAGGCTCCTGCCGGGTGGGCGTGGAGAGCACCGTCGTTGACGGGCTGTGCGATCCGCCCGTCGTGCTGCGACCGGGTGGCGTGAGCATGGAGGAGCTGCGGGCGTGTCCCGGGTGGGAGGGCGCTGTCAAGGCGTACAAGGACCAGAGCGAGGAGGGCAAGGCGGCGCCCAGGGCGCCCGGCATGAAGTACAAGCACTACAGTCCCAAGGCCAAGGTTGTCCTCTACGAGGCGGCCTTCTCGCGGGGTGCGAACGGCGTCACAGAGGAAGACCGAGCTAATCTGCCGGCGTTACTGGAGAACGGGGCGGGGTCGAGTTACGGAGGGAGGAGGGTCGGCGTCATCCGCACGCAACGGTGGAAGCCGGGTGCCGGGTTCAGGTGTGGGAAGATTGTGTCGTCGGTCAAGACGATGGACGAGGAGCAGATGGATGCGTATGAGGAGGAACCCGCTCAATATGATCTGATGGAGGGCGACTTTGCGGACGAGGAGGGGAGGATATTGGGCAGGGTCCTGGACATTAATCTTGGCGCGGACATCAGGGGGATCGCTCAGGGTCTCTTCTCTGCTCTGAGGGAGCTGGACCGGAGAGGTGCCGACATCATATTCGTGGACGGCATCGAGGACACGGTGGATATTGCCGGGGCCGTCATGAATAGGCTCCGCAAGGCAGCTGCCGAGATCAGATCCTAGGGGATAGCGAGTTCAACGAGAGGTGCATGGGAATAATAGACGCATTGTGCACTAGAGGGATTGCACCGAAGGACCCGCATCTTTTTGGAACCTTAAGAAGTCATGAGATAGCATAAACCCTCCCCTCATAAGCTCGCTCCTGGAGAGACACCCAGTGCACAAAAACAAGAAGATAGATAACCCGCCCACCTACAGGCCCTGTCTTAACCAGTCCGTCAACTTAGCCCTTCCTAGCTGTGCGAGGTTGTTCACGCCCTGCTCGCTGAGATCGATACGGCTCAGGTTCACGTCTTGGGAAGGCGCCTTGCTGACCCGCTGGATGATGATTGTGGGGTCAGTCTCGAGGATGATGCCGTCGTCGACAATCTCGTCGACAGCCAGGGAGACGAGGTCGTAGTTCTCGATGATTGTGCGCTTATCCACTGATTGTCTAATCCAAAGTCTTTTTGTCAGCACCACCTTCTCGACGTACTTCGACCAGCAGAAGAAGGGACTTGGAAAGGGGCAACGACGTACTTGAACAGGAGGTGTAACGAATCCCTCAAGGCGAGGATAACGTTGTATAGCAGAATCTCGTTTTCGTCCACGCTGCCAATCACGTACATCATGACGTCTGATTCCATCTTGTACAGGACAATCCTGTTGTCGTAGAGGATGATGTCGCCCGTCATCTTGAGCGTCTTCTCTGCTAGACCCTTCTCGAAGGCCTTCTGCGCCTTGAGATCGGGGTAAGGGTTGCTGAGAGTTTGTGCTACGGATTCGCCACACGGTTAGCATATGTGCATCTCCAGAGTTTTTTTCCAGCCATGTCAAACGAGGCTCGGGCTGCGTTTCGTACATTGGCCCTGTCCGGTAGGGATGTGAGGTTGATTGTAATATTTGGCGAATATCCTCGAGCCATCGTCGCTGCTGAGTATCAGGACGGCCTGCACCGAGAAGAGAGACATTCCGGGAGACATGATTGCTTGTCTCCGGAGATCGATATCCTGGAGAGGGTGAAGAAAGTGGTTGTTCCGGGGCGGTAAATCAAGCCTGGTGAAGTCGATGATAGTCGCAAAGTGAAGCTCAGCTTTCCATTCCCACCGTTTCCCCCAGAATGACACGGATGCGGTCTGGTGGGGTCCCACAGACCTCGATGGCTATTTCTCGGCTGAACAGGTCGTTCTCTTGGAGCGGGCTATACGCACGGGCCAATGTCGCGTTAAGTGGAACGCGTGTCCGACGCGTCCTGGTTTAATTGAAATTTCGACGGCGCCAGGGGGGCAGGTGCAGGTGCAGATGCAGATGCCTTTTTCTCAGTCGTCATATCCGACCCCTCTCTGCCTCCCTCTGCATCTCCACGTCTCCGCATCTCAAGTACCTCAACGTCCGCTTTTATTTACGTCAAGCTTGATTCATACCTTGGAATTCCTGCGGGACTTAGCAAGAAAGCAACCTCACCATGTCTTCGCCTGCTAGTCGGCGCCAGACCCCTCGGCGGTCAGCGAGGAACTCAGCCGCGCCTCAGAGCAGCCCCTCTCGCGAGTCCCGAGCTACCGCGACCCCCCGTGCTTCTCGCCAGTCGCAGCTCGCCTCGAGCCCTATATTCTATCAGCAGTCGCCTGCTCAGCCCGGTGGCAGCCAAACCCAGTCTGACGATGTGTTGTCCCCTCTGCGGCAGCAGTCGGACAGCCAGAGCACCGCGAACAATACAGCTCCTGCTCCCAGCTCGCCCCTCAGGCAGCAGACTGACACCCAGTCCATGGGTGACAGGACTCCTCGTGCCAGTGGTGCGCTTGCAGGACGTAAGCACTTTCAGCCATGCAATTCTCTCTTCGTTCAATTACCGTACGCCCTATCTAACCCGTGTTGTAATCTGCAGAGTCGTCTCCTATCAATTTTCAGTCCAGCCCTCCCCGGTCCGCACGTCAACAATCTGAGCTCCGAAGCGAGAGCAGCGGCCTCTTTGTCAGGTCTGACGCTGCAACTGGCCGTTCGTTCCGTGGGGATATCAACTCCGATTTCAGCTTCTCCAGGACCCCCCGCGCGATCCCCAGGCGCATCCTGCTCGATGACGCCGGCCGTGTCGTCCAGGAGGGGCAGTCGGAGACGGGCACCTACGGCAACCGAGACCCCACAACCTCTGAAGCAGATGTTCTAGGGGGCGCTGGAGAGGGTATCATCTGGGGTACCACCGTCTCCGTCGAGGACTCCTTGAAGAGCTTCAAGGATTTCCTGCGAAACTTCACTAAAAAGTACCGGATGTACCAGGATGGCCTTTCCGATGACGAGATCAGAGCATCTCCCGATGCAAACTCCAAGCCTTATCTCGACGCCCTGGAGACCATGCTCGTCTTGGGTACCTCTAGGCTATATCTCGATGTCAACGACCTTAAACTCTACCCGCCGACACGAAAGCTGTACCATCAGCTTATCCACTACCCCCAGGAGATCGTTCCGGTCATGGACCAGAGCGTCAAGGATATCATATACAATCTCGCAACCGCCAGTTCGATGGGCAACCGAACAGCTCACGGCGCCAGCCAGAGCTCAAACGCCAGAGTCCCTGCCTCTGACCAGCCGGAGTCCACTGCTGGTTCTCAAGCTATCACGTCGATGGAAGAACAAGTGGAGAAGACGGCGTATCTCGTCCGCCCGTTCGGGCTCGATAAGACAACAAACCTTCGAGAGCTTAACCCATCAGGTACGTTCACTCACTCAACATCCCTTCGGATCGAGTGACCGAAAAGTTAACCTTCATATCTATTTAGATATGGACCGCCTCATCGCCGTCAAAGGCCTTGTGATCCGAACCACTCCAGTCATCCCCGACATGAAGGATGCCTTCTTCAAGTGCAACGTCTGTGGGCATGCAACGAACGTTGAGCTCGACAGGGGCAGGATTCGTGAACCCACGGTGTGCCCGCGCCCCGTCTGCTCCTCGAAAAATTCCATGCAGATCGTCCACAACAGGTGTGAGTTTACGGATAAGCAGGTGATCAAGCTGCAGGAGACCCCGGACATGGTGCCCGCAGGTCAAACCCCGCACACGGTTTCTGTCTGTGTCTACAATGAGCTGGTCGACTTTTGCAAGGCAGGTGACCGCGTCGAAATTACAGGAATCTTCCGTGCTAGCCCCGTCAGGGTGAATCCGCGCCAGCGCACAGTCAAGAGCGTCTACAAGACGTACGTCGACGTCTTACACATCCAGAAGGTTGACAAGAAGCGTTTGGGCGTAGATCCCTCGACTCTCGCGATGGAGGGCCACGAAGCAGAGGAGCAGGCCACTAGCGACGAGGCTAATCCCAACCTGGAGACGCGCAAGATCACGCCGGAGGAAGAAGCCAAAATCAAGGAGACGGGTGCCCGCGAAGACATTTACGAGCTCTTGTCCCGCTCCCTTGCCCCCTCGATCTACGAGATGGACGATGTGAAGAAGGGTATTCTCCTGCAGCTCTTCGGCGGCACGAACAAGACTTTTGAGAAGGGCGCCAGCCCACGGTACAGGGGCGACATCAATGTGCTCCTGTGCGGTGATCCCTCGACGTCTAAGTCGCAGATCCTCTCGTACGTGCACAAAATCGCGCCCCGTGGCGTGTACACGAGCGGCAAGGGCTCATCAGCCGTCGGTCTAACCGCGTACGTAACGCGTGACCCGGAAACGAGGCAGCTCGTCCTCGAGTCAGGTGCGCTGGTCCTCTCGGACGGTGGTGTCTGCTGCATCGATGAGTTTGACAAGATGTCTGACGCTACGAGGTCTGTGCTGCATGAGGTCATGGAGCAGCAGACCGTCTCCGTGGCCAAGGCGGGTATCATCACCACTCTCAATGCGCGGACGAGTATCCTCGCGTCTGCCAATCCCATCGGTAGTCGGTATAACCCGGACCTGCCGGTGCCGCAGAACATCGATCTCCCTCCCACGCTGCTGTCCCGTTTCGATCTTGTCTACCTGATCCTTGATCGTGTGGATGAGAAGAACGACAGGCGCCTGGCAAAGCACTTGCTCTCCATGTATCTCGAGGATACCCCCCAGCATGCGCAGTCCAACAATGAGATCCTGGTAAGCTTCCATTGTATATTAACCCCTTTGCGCATCCTTGTTGGAAGACTAACAACGTTTCCTACTAGCCGATCGAGTTCCTCACCATGTACATTTCTTACGCCAAGTCTAAGATCCAGCCGACCATCAGCCCCGAAGCAGCGTCGGAGCTGACGGAGTGCTACGTCGAGATGCGCAAGCTGGGCCAGGACGTGCGCGCCTCGGAGAAGCGCATCACCGCGACGACGCGGCAGCTCGAGAGCATGATCCGACTCTCGGAGGCGCACGCCAAGATGCGGCTCTCGACCGAGGTGACGCGGGCGGACGTGCGCGAGGCGTACCGGCTCATCCGGTCGGCGCTCAAGACGGCGGCCACGGACGCCCAGGGCCGGATCGACATGAGCCTGCTGACGGAGGGCACCAGCGCAGCGGACAGGCGGATGCGGGACGAGCTGAAGCAGACGGTGCTGCAAGTCGTCGACGAGCTGACGGCAAGCGGGCAGACCGTGCGGTGGGCGGACGTGGCGAGGAAGGTGGGCGAGAGCGTGAGCGTGCCGGTGGAGAGTGCGGACTTTGCGGAGTGCATGCGGATGCTGGATATGGAGGGTGCCATCATGGTCACGGGTGATGGGGCGAGGAGGATGGTCCGGAGGGTTACCGGTGTGGTGTAGGGGGTTGGGTTATGTGTAGAACGAGTGGTGGGGGGGTTCATGGTTGGATTGTAGCGGGAATAAAGAGGAACACGGATGGCCTATGGGAGGATTAAAGAAATGAGAGACGTTTTGGAGGGGGGTTGCCATGCGGACATTGAATGAGGAAATGGTAAATGCTTACGGCGTAATAATACAAGACTTGCTTATGTTTCTTCTTCTAAGTCTACTCCCTCTGTAGTGGTGTATCAAATCATCCTTCACTCCTTCACACACTTGTTTTCAGTCCTCACCTTTGATGCCGCCTCGATGGCCGCGTCGAATGTGTCCCGCAGGTCTGCCCATTCTTCCAACCCGACAGATATCCTCACGGAATCCTGGACCGCCCCGAGCCTAGCCTGCTCCTCCCTGTCCTTGTCGTCGCTCCCGAAGAGCATGGCGCTGTAGCACATGGACAGCGTCCTATGGGCGCCCAGGTGCGGGCCGGGATACACGGCCAGCGCGTCGTAAAACGCCCTCGCCGCCGCGTGCGACTCGAAGTCGACCTGCATGAGGCACGGGTAGGTGGGCTCGTACTCGTCGGTCCGGGCGCGGAGGAAGCGCACGTAATTGTCCCCGTCGGGCAGGACGGACGGGTGGCGCACGCGGGTCACGGGGGATTTCGGGTCGTGGAGTGCGGAGGCGGCGCGGAGGTGGGCGGCCAGACGGACGGCGTTGGACCCGTGGCGGGCGGAGCGGGCGAGGTAGTCGCGGTTGTTAGACACGAGGACGGCGGCGTCGCCCGCGAAGACTTCATTCCGGTGCGAGCGGGCGTAGAGGGCGCGCAGCGCCTCGTAGTGCGGCGACAGGGGGCTGAGGACGGCGGAGCCGCCCATGACGTCGGCGTACCCGCTGAACGTCTTCGTCAGGGAGGTGAGGGCCACGTCGCACGCGGGCAGCACGTCGATGTTCGCGGCGCTGCCGACGGTGTCGTCAATGACTAGGACGAAGCCGTGCCGCCGCGCCATGTCGCGCACGCGCAGCAGGTCGACACTCGCGAGGACGGGGTTGCTGGGGAACTCGAGGAAGACGTAGCTCACGACCCTCTTCTGCTGTCCGTCCTTGTGGTCGTCCCTGTCGTCACCGTCGTCGACCGACTCGCCTTGCAGCCAGGACTCGAAGATTGTGAGGCCGGCATCGTCGACGGCGCCGAACTGCCTGTACAGCGGGCCGGCGACCTTGATAAGGTGGTGGAACGTGGCATGGAAGACGGAGCCCAGGACGACGGCGTAGCCCGGCCTGTAGCGCGTGAGCTGCTCGTGGAGGTAGTATATCGACGCCATGCCCGTGGGGTACAGATAAACGTCCCCCGTGCCGACCTTGGCCTCGCTGGGACGTACTGGCGCGCGGTTTACCCAGTGGCGTATTCTCTCCCTAAGCTCCTCGTGGACGGGCGTCTCGGGGACAAAGGTCGCCTCGGGGACCGTCCCTGGGGTAAACTCCACGATCGCTGCCGAGTCGATGTCCCCGAGCAGGTACTCCGCCAGCCGGATCGACACGCCGATGCCGAGGTCCTGCCATATTCCTGAGATGCCCTTGAGTTTCGCCTTGGGGAAGAAGACGAGGAACAACCTCACGCCCCGGACATCCACAACCCTGAACTCGAGCTCCTCGGGTAAGAGTCTATGAGTGCCGCGGTCCTCAGAGAGGGCATATCTCTTCGCGTGGGCGAAGATGCCCGACTGGGTGAATGCATAGCCGGCATAATCCTCGGGAATGCCCAGTTTCTTTCCCAAAACATCGATGAGCTATTCGGACATAATCAATAAAAAGAACTCTGCTATCAGGGTATGAGGCTGGTTTCGGGCCTGATTTTGTTTGACATTAGGTCGAGGACTTACAGTCCGAGCATCATGGTACGGCATGAACCGAGGATATATATTCCGAATGCGCGAAAATAGGTCCGAGTCGCCCTCGCGGAGCTTCAGGCAGTAATCCCAAGTCGGGAGGTACGTTGTGATGCCATACTTGGTGATGGGCGGCATGCACTGCCCGACCTCGGATTCCGGTTTCAGGACAGTCATTGAAGAGGCATGAGTGTCGATGTCTGGTGTGGTTCAAAACAGGGATAGGGGGGAGAGGTCAACTTTGGACTTGGAGGTAAGTTGATAATGTGTAGAATTATGTTGCCGGCAACGGAGTCTACGGTAGTGTCCGGCAGTGGCGGGAACAATTGCACCTGAAGCCGCTAACGGCTAACACTGCCCACCCACTGAGTCGCTATTAATCGAACCTCCTTTCCCTTCAGTCTCACCTGGTTGAATGTTAAAGTATCGGCCGAGCAGCCCAATGTACGACACCATGGTAAGCAATAGAGATAAGGAAGGACACTGTCGAATACCTGTCATGATATTACAAGAGTGCTCCCGTGAGATATACAAGCAGGCACTACCCAAGCCTCGGCCCAACAGATTCGATCTATCAATCAGGATATGCAAAGCAGATAGAGACACCAAGCATCAAACAAGATTCCTCGCACGCAACTCATACACAAAGTTAACAACAATCGCGCCCAGAAGCGCCGTGCACAGGATGCTCGGTCCCCACTTGTCGTGGTACCGCGCCGCCCTCCGCTCCCTGATTGCCTTGCTCCTATACAAGTAGATGATCACAGAGTACACGAGCGCCATGACCGCGACCGCCGTGTACACTGCAGGCACCACCAACGACGTCAGGTTGGCCTTGGAGCTGAAGTTCAGCAGGGTGGCTGCTATGGTGCTGATGTAGATCGAGTATTCCAGCTGCCGCCACGAGTCAGTATAAAGAGACTACACGGACCACATCATGCTACCTTTATACTACCAGGGTAGTGGCAACTTGACAATGATAGGAATGTCGGGGGAACATACCCAGCCTAGGAAGGTCCGCTCAGCAGCGAAGTAAACCTTTGGCTCGACTCTCACAGGCACATAGATCTTCTTGCCCTTGGGCGCCTTAAATCTCTTGGTCTCAATTGGCGCATTCCCAAACAATAACCTTTGCCTCTCCGTCCTGGGCACCTCGTGAGTCCGCGCAGCCACCACTTTCCGCACTCCGCCCGCCACCACGTCCCGTATCTTGTGCACCGACGTGGCGAGAAGTGCCGCATAGTAGTGCCACCCGCCCACCCGGCGCGCCTCTTCCAGGGCGTCGTTTGCGTCATACTCGTCCTCTGAGTCGTAGATGGGGTATGCGTCGTCTCCATCTGGGTGATCGCGGGTCTGATCCTCCGCGTCGTTTGCACCCGCCAATCTCTGTCCCGCCATGGTTCTCGAGGCTGCCTGCCGACTGGATTCCTCGCCGTTCGTGGACCCGCCCCGGGGATGGCTTCTCAGGTCATGCTCATCCGCGTTGTCAGACATATCATCATCAAATTCGTCATCCTCGTCCTCGTCGTCTGAGGTTGTTGTCATGCCCGGCCGGCTCAGCCCAAAATCATGCGTGGGCGGCTTGCGGATATCGACGTCCATCTGCGGCATCCAGTACGGTAACAGCTTGATCTTATCCGGAAATAGGCACGCTGTTCCGTGTATGAACTTGGAAAACTTGGGAACGGCCTCCACGAGGTGGCTCGAGATGAGCTGCCTCACCCACTCAGGGGGTTCCTGCCCATGCTGCGTCTGCAGCTTGACCTCCAAAACCGCGTAAGGGAACCGCACGACGTCCGAAGGTGGAAGTTGCGAAAATGGGTAGTCAATCCCGATATCCATGCGACGCCAATTGTCCCCGGACCGCCTCACACCATCCAGGTTGTCCTCGCGGATCATGGTTAACTCCGTGTCGAGCGATATCCGCACACGGGCATCAGCGGGGAGCTGGAAAGCTGTACGATTGTAGAACGACCTACACACCGGTTGGTACTTATGCTTGAGAACAGACCACTGGATTTCGGCCGCAAGTGCCTCGTCCTCATCGATGGACTTGACTGGCTTCTTGCGATCCTTCCGCGCCTTCTGGAACAGCGCCACGGGTAACAAGTCGCCCCTCAAATACGGGTTCACGTTCTTCTCCTTGGTAGCGAAGCGCGCCTTTACCGACTTCTCGCCCGTCCAGTCCTCGCGGTGGGTCTTGCGTTCAATGAAGATGGTGTCTGTATCCATGCCACCATACCACCGGAGGCGGATGGCCTCGGCGCCTTCTGTCTTCTTGAGGCGACCTTCGTATAGCTCCCACGTGTCCGGGTTGTCGTAGTATATGGAAGAGATGGCCGAGTCCTTGCGCTCAAACTCCTTGTTAGGGTTGAAGACGAGGACGGGAAGGTGCTTGAGGATAATGAGTTTGACCGCCATGACGTTGTCCGGATGGACCCAATACTTGGTAGTGTTGCGGACGAAGTTGGCCTGGCTCCCACCCGCGGCACTGTCGCCCTTTACGGGGTTGCCCCTGGTGCGGACGAGATCGTAGAGCTTGGAAAGCTTGACCACGGAGGCATCGTAGTCTCCCTTGTAGAACGGTTTGGCCTTGAGGCGGGTATCGAACGCCGGGCGAATATGCCATCCTGTCATCTTCTACAGTCGCAAGGCGGTTAGCGAGAGACCCCCGATAGAGGATAGTAGATGAGTAGGTGTGCATGGAAGCTTCCACATACGTCGTGCTTCTTGACAATCTTGTAAAAGCCCGTATAGTTCACCTGGACGAACTTGGCAAGGTCGTGCACATCGGTAATGACGTCGCTCAACACCTGCTCCAATCCAATGAATTCTTCCTCCCCAGGTCCGGGGCTCCCAGGCCGAGTCTCGCTGAGGCGGCTGACCACGTCAAGCACATCGCGCTCGCTGACCTGGATGCGCCGGGTGATTTCGAGCGACTTGACCTTCTCTTTGGTGAAGACCTTGTCGAGCTCGGACTCGAGCTTGCGAACAAAGTGCGTCTCGTCCTCGTCGGACCACTGGCGGCCCTGGTACTTGTTTCCCTTGGAGTCGGTGAGGGTGGCAACGGGGCCCGAAGGGTTCTTGAGGAGCTGCTTGAGGCCGTCGTAATCGAGGTAGCACCACTGGTACTCGGGGATGATGCTCGCCCGCAGCTGCTCGCCGAATTTCATGGTGGCTGAGGCTTTCTGGTGCTTCGAAACCGCCGTGCTATTCTGATTCCCACTATCGATGTGGCCGAGGGAGGGTTGGTGGAAGAGAGAACGGGTCTCGACGCGAAGGTAGCAGACTTTTGGGAGTCCGAGTGACGTGAGGTCGTCTGCGGGGTGTTGTACGAGAGGGGGATCGGATACGCAGGGTGCCTAGGGAATTCGCTAACCCGTGCGAAGGTAGGAGGCGTCGACCGATCAAGTCTAAATGCCTCTGCTCGTGGGGACGCGCAGAGGAAGGGGCACTGGGATTGTTGCGCTGCACACTAAAAGCGTAGTGGCGTGGAGATAGCTGGAGTGCTCTCCTTCGGATGCTCTCGATCGTGCCTGCCGATGTTGAGGGCTGCAGCAATTGAGATCAGAGCACCTTCCAATTGATGATGATGAAAAGCTGCATGCGCCCACATAAAAGTACAGTACAAAATATTCACTATTATAACAGGGTAATTAGTCGTCAGTATGTGTACTGATACTACAAGTAAACACCGAAGAACCCCACAGTGTCTAGCTCAATCCACGAATCCCTGCGTTCAACGGCATCAGTCCAATAGGATATAAAGCTATGCCAGTTAAGCGGGCCATTTTCAGACAAAAAGGCCAATCGGGCCCAGCTCCACCCCACGTGCATTTTCTGCTCGCTGCCCGGGCAGCAATGAGATACCCTGGAGAAAAAACGAAGTGATAAGTATAATAATATCAACGCATAAACCGGCTCGTCCAAAAGAGCAATTGGCTCCGTACCGTTCACGGAGCGTTAGATACCCACACCCGATCTCAGCCGGTACCGAGCCCGCGATTGGCAACGATAGGGAATCATGGCCGCCGGCCCCGACGACTCCCTCCAGTCCCGCATCTCCCCCTCGTGCCCCGACGAAACCCGACAGATCCTCTACCATGCCTGGGCCCACGACCTCTCCGGCCTCAAGCCCCTCCTCACTGAGCCCGGCAGCGCCAGCGTGCAGGACCCGACGACCGGCGAGACTCCGCTGCACGCCGCCATTCGGTCCTGTGGGCCTGCTGCTGCCGACTCGAGCGCCGAGGAGGACGGCGAGGAGGACGGGTGCGTGCAAGAGGCGACCGAGACGATCCGCGAGCTTCTGTTCTCGGGTGCGATATGGAATGATGTCGATGACCGGGATGAGACGCCTGGGTGCGTCGCACTGAGGCTCGGGAGGAAGTCGCTGTACAAGCTGTGCGTCGAGGCGGGCGTGCGGGCCGAGATGCTCTTCGGCCTGATGGACGGCTATGAGCAGCTCTCCTCGGCGGGCAGCGAAGACGGCGTCGAGGAAGCGGCACAAGAGAACATGGAGGTTGACACTGCGGCCGACGCGACGGCCACCGGAGACGACGAGGTCGTCCCGGAGCTGGTCGCTGTCACGGAGCAGCAGCTCCCCGAGGCACAGGCGGAGGCGGAGCCTGAGAAGAAATTCAAGCCAGCGCGGCTAGACGGAAAGGACGTCAACAGCGAAGATTACCTCCGCTCCGCCGTTACCTACACCGAAGGAAAGCTCGTCGACGAAGACGGCAACGGCGTGATGATGGCCTGGGAGACGGAGATCATGCGCCGCAGCGTAGACTCCCTGCTCCCGTCCCTCCCCGCCGGCAAGCGCATCCTAAACATCGGCTTCGGCATGGGCATCATCGACGCCATGTTTGCCGA
>JAXQGT010000077.1:0-18839 GCA_037040375.1 Basipetospora sp. M8501
GCACAGGGGACGGCCAGGTACAGATGAGGGGTTGTTGCGAATGTACTTTGGAATGAAGGGGCCAGGGCCCGGTGAATGCGCTTGTCGATGTTCATCAGATGCACCATGTCTGCTCTGGTTTCTACGGGTGTAGTCTCAAGAAGGGTTGACGGAGCCCTTGGTCATGTATTTGGTGGAATTGCGCCCCAAGCCAACCTCGAGGTGACGCTCTTGAGTTTGTGATACGATGTCTCTAGCAAACAAACCTGAACATGCTTCCCCCCATTTCGCATTGCAGACTTACAGCCGAGTGTGGATAACAGCATCAGTGCTCGGGTTGGGGTCCTGAAGAAGACACCGCAGTCAACCACCCAAAAAAACGGCATTCGTTGCGCCGACAAGCGATTTCAAAACGGACTTCCAACATGGATGGCGGATATATTGATTGAAAATTGAAGAAAAAAAAACGGAATGGTAGCCGTGGAAAAAACATCGCGGGCGATGTCCACGGTTTGTTCACTGCGTGTTACGGTCCTAGAGATGTGTGGAGCTACTAGAACACTGAAGGCCTTAACTTCATATTGTACCTAGGTACTTCAGGGTTAGTGGTGCTTCAATATCCAGTGTCCCTCCCAGCGTCCACACCGCGGGCCAATTAATACACATACACTAGTGTATGCACGCTTGACCTCAACTACAAATCGCGTTGTGATTTTCGCCTTAAGAGATGTGGTTTCCTTCGCCCTCAACCTCCAAATAACCCTCACCACACCCGCCGCGATGGAGAACACCACGCAAAACTCAACGTCACACCTCTGCCCTATCCGCCCGTGGCCAATACCCAGCGCCGACCGCACCCCGAAAGACATTTCCCAGTACATCGCGCTGGTCAATAGAACGTATCCCGGGGGTTTCCGCGCCCTCAATGTCGACAAGATCAAGAGCGCCGCCCAGGCGGGCCACAGCGACGAGGATGCGAAGATGACCGATGCGGAGGAGTACGATGGGAATGACAGCGACGACTCCCCCTCCGAAGCAGACCCCTTGGAGGCGAGGAACGAAGCTCTGAAGAACATCGTGTAAGGAATTTACAAAGCCTTCCTCCGTCTCCCTCTCCCCGTCTTCCCTAGCCGACATAGAGGGGCTGATGAATAGAAGCTAATCGCGCATCTCCTATCTCACAGCTCCGCACACAACAGCGCCCTCTTCGCTCTCGACCTGGTCTCCCTGCTCCTGACCAAAGAAAACCCTGTCCAAGCTAGCACCACGCTGCGACAAGACCTCCGCGACCTCGTGGGCATCGGCACGCTCGCATCGCAGAAGCACGCCGAGTCAAACGTCACGCCTGAGAAGATGAAAGACTATGCTGAGATCTCGGCGGGGTGGAACGTGCTCGCCATCGACGAGACGAAGGAGTCGGCGCACAAGGCGGCCGCGGTCTTGGAGCGGGAGGTCGATAAGGAAGCAAGATACTGGTCAGACGTCCTATCTGTGAGCGAGAGCGGGTGGTCGGTCTGCCGACTTCCGCAGGAGAGGCATACTCTGGGGGTGAGGTTTGGCTTTAACGAAGGTACGTCGTGGCTCCAGATTCTCCTCCTTGAAGGGTTCTTGCTGGACTTCAAGGCTAACCCTCCCGTCTCAGCCTCTGCAGAGTTTAAAAAGTACAGTATTGCCCCGATGCGTCGCGCAGGCGATGGCTCTGTCGAGCTCGATCTCGGCGCACTAGGTGGCCAAGCACAGCGCCTCGTCGTCACCGTCGAGAGGGACGGGAACGTCACGGGCACGTCCGCCATCTCTGCCCCGGCGCAAGTAGGCGACAAGCCGCCACTCTCGGCTCACGTTCTAGAGGCGCGGAATACGGTGTTCGCACGAGAGCTGTGGCACGAGCTGCAGATGGAGGTGCGCGGCCTCTTATCCTACGACGTCAAGCATTACGAGTCCTGCATCGTCTACACAACGCGGCAGGGCGCCAAGATTCGCATGGCGCTCCGGTCGTTGGACGAGTGCCCGGAGGAGGACGAGGCGCTTCCCGACAACGCGCTCGCCGAGGCCGTGCACATCGCGCTACACATTCTCCTGGGACATGCGCATCGGCAGAACGAGACACTACGGTCCACACCTCTACCGCCGAACCAGCCCCGAGGGCGCCTCCAGAACCAATACCACCTCTTGCGGCCGGTGATTGCGTGCCTAATCCACAAGGATGCCATAGAAGAGTGCACAAAGTACGTCGGCAACCTGGTAAAAAGTCTCCACAACGCAAAAATCCCCGAGGCCAAGTTCGAGCTCATCACGGCCCCACACGCCCTCGCGGACCTCTCCAGCATCACCGACGAACGCACCACCACGCGAACGAGCCCGTCTCAGGCCCTCCTAAACAACATCACCACCCCGCTCTTCTTCGCCGTCGACCTCACCATCACGCCGGGCAACCGGGTCTCCATCATTGGGCGGACGTGGCTCCTCCCCGCCACGACCACAATCTACCAGATCAACCTCCCCGCCACGAGCCCCCAGCAGCTGCCCAACACGCTCATCGGGTCGTGCCCGCCGCACCGCGACTACCCTACCTTCGCAGAGCTGCGGTGCTACCTCGACCAGGCGGTCTCCTGCGCGCTCGCGAGCACCGTTCACCCGGGCCTGGAGCAGGCGGAGAGGAACCACCAGCTGGAGAGGACGGGCGGGAACCTGGCCGACGCGGAGGGGTACGACGCGGAGCAGGACGCATTCTGGGTGAAGGACGTACAGGGGACGGCGCTGTCTACGGCTGGCGCGGGAGTGGGCAGGGAGGTCGCGTTCAGGGTGGCGGGGCCGGACGGGTATCCGCACGTCGAGGCGACTACCATCGTGCGGTCGGAAGGGGCCAACGTGTCGAGGAGTGTGTGGAAAGCGGAGGAGGCTGGGGATGGTGGCAAGGGGCAAGGAGTTCTGGAAGTGTGCGAGTCGCTTGTGCGGCAGGTTTATGACTAGGTCGCCCCCTAATAGCGTAAAAATCAATGATACCCGTATACAAAGCAAGTGGAAGAAACTGTAATACTTGTAGCAAAAAGTATCATCTGCGAGGGACGGACCGCCGCAGTGCTTCAGAGCACAGCCCAGCCTTCTTTGACCATGAATTTGGCGAGAAATGGGCGGTGGGAAAGTTGGGACGAGTCCCAATCCCAGTTTCAGTTCCAGGCCCTATTGTTTCTGACTGCGCCACGACGAAGCATTGGTGAGGCGTCCTATTGGGGGGCACCGGCGACAGCAGCCCCGCGAAATCAAGGACGACAAGGGGCTGAGTGCAGACATCATGTAGCTTACGGTGGCGGGAGGTATTTGATCGTTTGCCGTTTCGGTTCGGTGGTCCAGTCCGGCGTTGTACGCATATCGCATCGGATCAGGCGTGCACTGTGTGCATGGCGAGAGGACTGGAGCACTCCACCGTCTGGTGTGGTGTTGTTGACTCTGGCCGGTGATGTTGAGAGGTAGGGAGTATTGATGCTCCAGCGATTCAAGGTTGTCAATTCATCTCCTCTGAACCCAGCACCTTTTGGAGGTTGCCGGTATTCTCATTTTCTTTCCCCAAAATCAAAGCTGTGCCAGTCGTCGTTGCTGCCAGATGGGCCTATCATTCCCTGCCCACTCTTGCAGCGATGAGAACATGAAGTGCCAACGTGAGGAAACTCACCAGTCCTGAGCGGCGTTCTTCATCGATGCAAGGCTTCCCCCGAATCTTAAATTCAACATGAAGTCAAGGGGGTCCGGCGTCCTCCGGACCACGAAAGCTAAACCGTTGATTGATCAGTTCAATAACTTAACACGGTGCTGTAAGGCTGTGCTGTAGGACGAGCTCCACCGATGCTTAAGATTGCCAGACTGGGCGGACTTGCGAGATGTCATGTTTACGGCTAACCAAATGACAGGGGGTGTTATTTGGGACTGAAGCACCGGCTCATTTCTCTTCGTTAGACAGAACAAATCGAAAAATGAGGCTCTCTACCATTTGTGCAACCGTACCGCCGACTCAGCCCCATTCCGGTGGGGGTTGAAATGGGAACTCGCTGTTCCACCCGGACTGTTGCTCTTCAATTCCAATTCTTCAACTTCATCCGATGTTTCGACTTTTGGAACTGTTCTCACGGTATTCAATCTCTTGCGGCCCCAAATCCGAAGACTCTCTTGGACTGCAATTCGTCTGTCCAAGCTTCCATGTTTCCTTGCACTTGCAAAATGACTTAAGTGGACCTGGGAGTGTTCTGGGTCAACCTTGACGCCCCTCCCGTCCCTTCGCGGCAGTAACCGTTCCGGTAGCGTCTCTTGCCGACCTTCAATCGCTCACCTTCTCTCCTTCCCTCGGCCGAATACTCTCGATTGAGCGAGACAGCTCCCCAGCTCGAGCTGGAGAGCCATATCGTGGGGCATCCACCATGTGTATCCAAGTGAGGCTTGCCTATTAACTGCTACTGCATTTGTTCGTCCCGTTGCCGACATAGCTGGGAGAATTTCCGCTGACCACCCCGGCCCCCACAATCTTAGCTTCGACAACAACGGACGGGCCCCGAGCTGTCCGAGAAACCCAAGCCCGTCGAGCACTACAAGAGAGACCGCCGCTCGTCCTTCCCCCGAGGCCCGTCGTTCACCCGCCCGCGCGCCCTCCTCCAGCGACTATCCACCATTGCCTCCATCCGCCTCATCATTGGCGACAACGACAAGGAGGGTTGTCCCGAGATCTACATCAGCGACGTCGACGCCCCCGAGCGGCCCCCAAAGCTGCGTACCTTCGACATACACCCCGTCGCTGAGAGGCACCTTGAGGCCCTGTTCTACCGCCTGAGCCACCCACACCAGCACCTGAAGAGGGACAAGTTCGCCGACTTCCTGGCCCGCACCCAGGGCGAGGAGAACGTGCAGCTGCACAAGCTGCGGTACAGGTGGCACGAGTTCAGGGACATCGTCATGACGCAGTACGGCTTCGACGCGATCCAGCAGCCGAGGTCCTATAAGAAGGACTTGTCGAAGCCTATCACGAACTACTTCATCAACAGCAGTCACAACACGTACCTATCTGGGAATCAGTTCACGTCGTCGTCGTCCCCCGAACCCTACAGGACGGTTAGTGCCACATACCCCCTTAGCCACCGCCCTTCATCTTACCCTTCGCCCCCTGATCGAAGGGGCAATGGCTCATGCTGATGCGCTTCGAAAAACATGTAGGCTCTCCTTCGTGGATGTCGATGTATCGAAATCGATGTGCTCAACGGCGAGCCGTCATCCCTCAGCCCCTCAAGACCACTCGAACACAAGCGAAGCGTCTCACACGAGTCGATCCCCGTAATCGCGGCGAACATCAGGGACAAGGTGGAGGACACCATCCACTCCACCAAGAAGTTCCTGCGAGACCACTCACCCCGGCCGACCGGTTCCCAGCAGCTCAGAGCTAACCGGAGTTCGGACGGTAGCAGCCAGACCCGCGTCTCGCCCTGCAGCAGCACGGCGACGCTCTCCGCCGGCGACACCTCGGCCGCGGAGCCCGCCAGGGAGAGATCCGCGTCCCGGTCGAAGCTCTCCTATCCCAAGGCCGAACCCATCGTGGCCCACGGGTGGACGGCGACGAGGCCATGCGGTTTCAGGGAGGTCTGCCGGGCTGTCAGGGAGACCGCCTTCGAGACCACGGACCTGCCCATCATCGTCAGTCTCGAGGTGCACGCCGATCCCGACCAGCAGGAGGTCATGGTGCAGATCATGAAGGAGGAGTGGAAGGACATGCTCCTCTCCGAGCCGCTCGACGGATGCGACCCCAAATTCCACGCGCCGAAGCTCGAGGACCTCCGGAGGAAGATCCTGGTCAAGGTCAAAAAGACCAGCACAACGCCAATAAACCCCGCGGACCCGAAATCCCTCGCACCCGGCGGCGGCAGCGGCGGCGTCACCCTCGAGGACTCCACCTCCACCTCGGAAGACGACCGCTCCACCTTCCCGCCGACGACTTCGCAGCCCTCGCCCGCCCTGCAGTCCCCCAACCCCGTCCAGCACAATCCCAAGCGCGTGCCCATCTGCCCGAGCCTCAGCAGCCTCTCCATCTACAGCTACAGCCAGCGCTTCAACGGCTTCGACGAGCGCTCGGCCAAGAAGCCGGGTCACATCTTCTCCGTGAGCGAGTCGCGCATCCTCGAGCTGGCCGCGTCCAGCCCGGAGAACCTGTTCCGCCACAACAAGCAGTTCTTCATGCGCGCCTTCCCGGACGGCACGCGCGTCAACAGCTCGAACCCGGATCCTTCGCCCTTTTGGCGCCAGGGCGTGCAGATGGTGGCCATGAACTGGCAGAGCCTGGACGAGGGCATGATGCTCAACGAGGGCATGTTCGCCGACGAGGAAGGGTGGGTGCTGAAACCCGCGGGCTACCGGGGCTCCGACAAGGAGACCGAGACCCACCTGGACGCCGTGCCTGCTGCCGGCGCTGTCGTCGACCTGAGAGTGACGGTCCTGGCGGGGCAGCGCGTCTGTGCTGAGGGGGGCACCGCCTCCGCCGCCGCCGCGGGCGGTGGTGGCGATGAGGAAGAGAGGCGGAAGCGAGTCGCCGCGAACTTGAAGCCCGTGGTCAAGTGCGAGTTGCACGTGGAGAAGGCGAGGGACAGGGGCGCCAGCACGACATTCGAATGCAAGCAGAAGACGAGGAGCGGCGAGACGGAAAATCCCGACTTCGGAGGGGCTGGGTGCACTTTAGCCTTCGAGGGCGTGCCCAACGTTGTGGAAGGACTCTCCTTTCTCAGGTATGTATTATTTCTTTTTTCTATTCTTTTTATCCCCTCTTTTCTACCCGCCCAGTTTCTTAGTGGCTCATCAAGTGGAGCGCCTTGAATTCCCTGGGGTTCTCTGCATTCATGCTCTTCTTATTTATCCCTTTTTTTTTGGTTTGTCCAACTTGCGCTTTCTGTTGATCTGCGACTATCCTCCCAACGCGTTTCACACCAGCCTCACCGTCACATGGTGTCTGGCGCTCCCCGGCCGTGAGCAGGAGATGAGACGTCATAAACCATACATATCCGCCCGCCCAGAGAACCACTTGGCGTGCCTCTGTTGGGTAGTCATACCCGGGTCAGCTTCTCTCGGTTACTCCGCCGCCTCGTCCAGAAAAGACGGTGCGGTTGACGACAGCTTCATCCGCCCGCTGTCATTGAGGCGGTGTGTCCAGATTGTGCATTCAGGCCCGGGTTGCGACCTGACGGCTGCCCTGATGTTGTGCTGGGAAGACAGCACGTTTGGCATACTCCAGTCACTCTCTCCCCATCCTGTGAACCTCAGGATTCTTTTGCCCTTGTGTCCAGGACAGAAAGAAGAGGGCCGAGAACATCTCCGAGACGTCGTCTACTTGCTTGATCCTGCTGTCATCTGTTGTGCGACCACACCCATGGGTGGTGTGCTACCAAGCCGCTGTAGACATGTACTTTCCACATCTGGCTCCTCTTGCCCGCGTTGCCCACACGTCGCCCAAACTTGATCTAAGATGACTTTCCCTCTTACACGCCCACCGTTGTCCAGCCCTCAAGAGATACAATCCCTCCTCCCCCCCTTTTTTCCCCCATTTTCTTCATGGTCGTGTTTGCTTTCCAAGGCCCATATTTCACACAAATCCCCTTCAGTCTACTAAAAAAAAACCCCAGATTCAGAGTCGAAGACCGAGAGCTCCTCTCCTGGGCGTGTATCCGCCTCGACCGCCTGCGCAACGGCTACCGATTCGTCAGCCTGCTGGATCCAAAGGGAAACCCCATCGCCGACGGAAAGCTGCTAATCAAGGTAGACAAAGTGACACGTTGAGAGACGGAAGGTGTGAAGAACACAGGAGGACACTGATTGATACATGACAACTTCGGGCGTGTTTAGCATGGCGTACAGGGAACCGGGGGTCAGCTATGATAGATATATCCTTGAGCGTTGGCCTTTTTCATAGGGGATAGCTGGCGTATCGTTTCGATTTGGTGTGTTCTTTATCTTGTGCAACTGGTTGTTCCTCGTGCCGTGAAACGTCTCTCAGTGCAGTGCAACGGAAACGCGATGTGGAGGGAATGTGAGCCATCTCCTTCAGTGATATCTTCCGGAAACGCCATTGACCCGTGTAGAATATTGTCATACTGGGTTTGACTTCCACCATGCTGCTTGCATAGCATCCGCCTGCCCAGTCACATACACAAGGTCGGGTGACAGGGAGTGGCTGGGAACAGACGGGGGGCGGAGATACGCGACAGGAACTGGCATGGCGATGCAATCTAGGATCCACGATCGATTAAAGGCGGATTCGACTAGATTCTCCGGAAGACCAACACGACCGAGTGTGCCCGTAGCTAGCTGAATGAATATAATCTATGAGCTTTAACCAGGGTAGTAAGAGAGGAGCAAATCAGTGACGCGGCTGTAGACTTTCCGGGATGCCGCCAGGGCAGTGGGACCACCGATGATAACGAGCTGCTGCCCCGACGTCGGAAAAGTGGCTCCCTGCGCCAGCCACTTGTATCGGCGGCGGCCATCATCGGAGGTATTTATCAGCCATCGGAGATCGGATCGCATATCTGCAAGGCGGCGCGCATGCAATCCAGCAGGTCGGCGGTGAAGATCCCTCCCCAGCGGTCTCAATAGTTGTCTTTCATCAATGTTGGCTTCTCAGTCTATAATTCGCAGAGGCACTCCACACCGGTCAGGCCAGTAGAGATACCCGGTATTGGCTCCCGTAGCTTTCGTAAACGAAGAGCGGAGTCTTTTGTCGATAGTTGGGGAAAAATCATGCGGCCATGATGTTGCTTTTTCACCCAACCCCCGGTTACTTTTTCTGCTGTCCCAAAGCACGCTCGTTTAGATATCGCAGGCTCCCACGGGGATTGGTGCAGGTGCCAATATGGCGCAGATCTTCACAACCTGGTGGCTTATCCGTAGAAAGGCGTGGCCCCGGCGTTGACTTCCCAAGCGGTGAGTTTATCCCAGAAAAGCAATTTCCAGCGCCATGCCCTGAGCGATGGTGCAATGTGCTCGCGTGCGTGCCTGTGTTTCTCCTCGGCTGATTCCGAACGGTGGCCCTGTCGACTAGATAGGCTCGTTGATTCGGAGCTGACCACTTCTCGGGGCGACGTTGCCGGATACCGGCTGTCCCTTGTTGTTTTGATTCTCGGGTTTACTGGCGATAGCAAACGTGTCTAGACGCGCACACCCATCACAGAATGCTCGTCCAACACACTCACGCTGTATGTACGGACTGTGGACGCTCACCTTCCACGAATATTCCACATGCAAGAAGTCTCGGAGGATTCCTTCCCGTGTGTAGCGAGACCGAAACAGGAAATAATGTGAGAAAAGAAAATACACCCCCGGGGACAGATCATGTTAATACGTCAGCACCCTGTATGCAGCTTTCGGTCCACTATCATCGCGAAAGCCGCCGAGACAGCAGTGAGCTCACTTTACGAGCATTCCTGTTAGTATCGAATTTCTAGTTCATCAGTTCTTCTAGAAAGAAGTACAGGGTCCCGTTCTGTTCATCCGAGAAGTCACGAATGTGGCTCGCCGAAGTGCCATAGCAGTGCCACGTCCAGGAGGAAGAGCGGACCTGCTTTGCGGATAAGCATTGTGACATGTTGCCGCGGAGATGAGGCACTTCAGGGTTCATGGATTGTTCATCCGGAGAAGTTGTACAAGGCCCTTTGATCTCTACTCTAATCCCTAGGTCTGTTCCCGAAGGCCGCATGACCCCTGTGAATGACAGCGTAAGCCTTATCTCCCGGGCGTAACTCGCTGTAGCTCTAGTCGTCCGGTACAGGATGAAGACGGCCGGCATACAGCATGGCCTGCAGAATCTGAACCCTGGTATGGTAGTTAAGTGGTCTCATGGCCGCCCAATCACAGGCAGCCAGAGGTGAAACAAACCCGAGGATTCGGTTGGGCCACCGGCAGACAGCAAGAAAAGGAGCCCTGTTGTGGAGGAGATGCGTGAAAAGCGGGTGGATTACACCACAGGTGCTGAATCTGTAAGCTGTGGCTGCAACATGATGACTGGCGGGAGGATAGACAAACCTCTGGCTGAGACCCGGTGGGGCTAGAACAAGAAGTTGAGGTCTGCAGATACTCTCAACAAAGATAGCCCACGCATCTTGCTCGAAAGAGGCACTGCGGGTTGCCGAAGCCCACAACTTCTAGCAGCAAATATGAGGGTACTGCGCCTGGCATATGCAGCCTGCAGACTCGCAACCACTTGCAGTACCTGTGATTGCTGGCTTGAGACAGGTTGTGTGAGTAAAGAGGGGGAACCATGGGCTAAAAAGAGATGGATACCATGAGACCGACCTTCTGAGAAGCTAGAGCCTTCTGCACCTTGCGGTAACACACGTATTAGCGCAGAGTGCACTGTCCTGCCAAGGCTCTGCTTCAAGAGTTGAGGTCACGGCACAAAATCTCCGAAGGAGGCGGCCCGAGCTCTATTGACCCTTTGGTGAACCGTGCAACCCTGTACTCCGTAGAAGAAACATTGATGGATCTCATTTATTGGGTCCGAACGTCATGGCGATGATTGCGGCCAGGGTGATCGATGGTCGGTGTGTCTCTCGTGCAGGGTTGATACTCAAGTAGTGCACGGAGTATTATACTGGTCGGCGGTCCTGCTGATATCTCCCTACAACACTCCCAGCTCGAGGTGCCCGTGGGTGTACCCATCGTCACGAGAACATGAAGTCAGCATGGTGATCTATGGACAAGATGGAGAGCTAGATACGCCCGGTCAACAAACTAATACCAGCAGGCAGTGACCTACCTCAAGTCAAGAGCCACCGAGTACACCAGGAGTCTCGGTTATTGTCAAATCCCCGCTCTGGAACACGCGAGCAGGCGTGTCAATAGAGTTGCGAACAGGGGTTTTGATAGATAATTTCTGCTTCGCCCGAAAACAATGGCAGGGTTCAAAGCAGGACTCGGTGACTTGACGACACGCCACATTATTAAAATTTGATACAGGATCCGCTGTACAAGACTCGAGGTGAGATCTGACAGCTCAGGAAGCTTGGTGGCTCAGAAGGAACATGAACATTGAAGTCAGTGCCACCAGACGTCGGTGGGCGGGTAAGGGTCCCTGCCCCTTCCGGTTCAGTGGCATGAGGTGTGCAGGAGGCTACTGCTGATGAGGAAAGGGCTGTGCTGCTTGCGTTGCCTATTCTAGGGAGTGCACTAGGGGAAGTGATAATTACGGAGTATGAGTATGACGCGAGTACTGTATGTAGCCAGGGCAGTCAACGCTCCATCAATCTCCCATGCTGGCGGACGCTACATGTACGAGTACGAGTACGGAGCAGAGTCCATTACTCGTACACTACCAGGCACTCTGCATAAGCTCGATTGCTAGGGAATTCGTCTGGTCCATTCACCTCCGGTCAGTCTCCTTCCTATCTCACACATTTGATACCAAACAACTGGCGACATCAGATGATGACTGTGACCCGTGCGGGATAATGGTAGTTCTGTACCTATGAGCCCTCCCTCTTCCTACTTTCCTGGCACAGTTCGATCCCGCTCTCACAGACGGAGAAACACGGAGTTATCCAGGCAAGACCAACCTACGGAGCATTCGGGGAGGCAGGAGCCAAGGTACTGGTATCCACAGTATGCACGGTCCACATATGGGCCCCTCTTTATGCTGCAGCTGCAGTGATCGGGGCGCCCTGGGGTGGTCGTACGAACATCATTCACTACAGTGAGAAAACCCTGCGGAGTTGAAGGTATAGTGTCTCTGATCAGCGCCGTGACAAGCCATCGAGAGCTGAAATATGATCGGGCTCCAGATGGCGGGAACCTGGAAGGGTTTGATTTGATCAATCATTGGAATCCGTCGAGCCTCGCAACAAGGCAACCTGGAATTGTCGGCAAGGGTCAATCAACTCGCAAAACGACACCACCTTGCTACTCGTACAATACTTTGTTTAATGCATTGACTGATGTTACAGCGAGCCACAGTCTCCGGGTCCGGTACTCAACAAACGCCTGACGAGTTGGCTCCATTTCTTTCCGCACCCTCGCATCCGCTTGAAGATCTGCGAGTAGTGTACACTAATAAAGGCGCCATCGCTGGACGAACCAACATGAATGCGGAAGCCTCTTATTGTGTACAATGTACACGTAGAGCAGTACACGACCCTACGCTACTCTGCTCGGAAAGAAATCTGAACCCGAGAAAGCAGTGTGCGGCTCCATCATTTGATCAGACGTGGACTCGGAGAACCCAATCCGCACGCACCAGCACGCATCCAGCGGTGAGACGGTGCCCTTCCTCAGATCTTGACGCCGTCCGGTTTTCGTATTAGGCATCGCCCTCACGCGAACCTCAGAATCACTTTCCCGAATAGCGAATAAGCTCAACCTTTGCGTTCACAAAGGTTAGTCAGAGTCACATATCCATCCATCTCGGGGATTGACTCGAGCTCTCGAGTCACTCTAGTACTGATGCACGAATATCTTAGATGTACCGCTGCGCACGAGCCGCTCGCGCCATGGGCTGAACCCGGGAGACTGGGACAGGGTAGCCAAACAAGGACCTCGAGGGTTGCCACCGTTGGCCCCCGTTCACCTCGTATAACGGTCGACTAATATTAATCATCCCCCTTCCTCAAACCCCAACAGCTGGGGTCTATGATCCCTGGCCCCTGAGTCAAGATCCACAAGCTCACCACTCCAAATATTACAGTATGTACTCGGGGCCAACAGGGCGAAAGCTTGTCGCATATCATCCAGCCTTTCTTCTGCGGAGCAAACGGCCGTCGAGACGTCTAACCAGGGCGAAGGAGATGCGATACATTCGATTCCATCTGATGCTCAAATCGAGGCGGCGATCACTTTGACCTTGACTCGCCACAACTCCTGGGTGCCATTCTGTCCTTTGATGATCCAAAAGGTACAACGAGAAGCATGGGGAGTGCTCCAAGATCGGACCAGCATTGGCCCACAGGTGACCACCTCGTTCCGTTGCCTCGGAATCAAACCAGGACGAACCCAAGCGAGCTAGTGCAGTCCTGGTCTGGATCCCAAGGGCCAGGAAGCGGTCAGTGGGCTCCCAGCACCCACGTTCTATAGTGTGGGCGCTAGCTAGTGTAGACGTTGGTGGGCCAGTTGCGCACATGCATACTGTGATACCGTACCGAGAACATTACGGAGTAGGGATTTGACACACCACAGCGAAGTTATTATTCAACGACCCCACAGCGGAGAGGATTCTGCATCAAATGCTCGCTCACACCCTGAGGGTTTGATCCTGTTCCGTCTACTCGTGCTGGTTCTAGCATCCATGATCCGTCCTATTTTCATCAGCTCTCAGCTTGACCATTCTGCGCCTCTGTACTTTTTTGTATTGTTTCATTGGACTATCTTCTCCTTCCTTTATTTTTTCTCATCTTGTTTTACTACACAGTCCCCTTGACAAGCTCATATCCACGCTATGGAATATTACTTGGCGAATACTCACCGGGGGATCAGACGCACAAGCTATTTGGGGGCTAAATCTACCACCGAGTTTCCTTCCCCTGCTCAGTCTTAGATACTAGTGCTTTGCCAGCATCTTCTGCTCGACTGTGGAGTGATAGCTTGCGGATCTAGAGCACTTATATGGGTCCTTAAAGAAGTGGCCCCTAGCCCTAGCATTGCTGCCGGGGAACTTGGGGGATTCCCACAGGGAGCACTCCGTCATTCAAACCTTACCTTTTGCAGTAAGGCCACTCCCGCAGGCTAGAGAGTGGTGCGCACCAGAGTACTTTCGTACAAATGGTAGCACATCTAACCTCTCCCAGCCGTTACTTACATACAACCGGCGAAATTGGGGCTAGCAGTCGAGCGAAGCCATCTGCAGTCCCAATTCTTTTTAACTTGGCTGACCCTGCCAGGTTGGTATCTCTCTGAATCGTGCACCATTGAGCAAGCCAAATGTCACCCGCGTTGTCGGCTCGAGTCCTACCCCTAATACACCCCCCCGGTCCTCTGGGTACCTCACCGGAGGTATGCCGAGATAGGCCCCACAACGCACTCTTGTCCCCGGTCGGCTGGCCTGATTGACGCCACAAAGCCAACATCAAGCGTTTGCGACTAGTCTCACAACGGGACACTCATTATTATGACATGTCTTCTCTCAGTCGGAGGGGCCTGTCACGAAATCCCCCTTCATCATACTCGGTTGGCTACCTATTGTCCACAAGGGAAAAAAGAAAGCATCCCAGCCCCTGCCGTGCTTATTCTGAGCTTCCGCTCCCGGACCCCGGTTCCCTCGTGTGGATCTTCCTCCGGCTTCCCTCTAAAACATACATTTCGCGTGGCCTAGTCTCCGCGAGTTACTCTCACCTGTCACAATCCCGGTTGAAGCGAGTATATGTGTATATATATCTATATACATGTCGATCGCCTCTCCACTGCCGTACCCATTCCTCTTACACTCGCTTCAGTCAACAACCCCCCGTTTCCTGTCACAGTGACACTCTCTAGTATCCCTTTTCACCACGTAGATCGTTTATTCGGGAGACAGCCACTTCGCCTCCGCAACCGGAACCCGACATCACCAAAGTTTCCGAGATCAACCAGCGATTCTTGATTGACACCGCATAGCCTTCATCTGCTATCTACCTGCGGAGCCTCGTTTCGCGTGTCATCGACCCCTTTCACAGTATTCCACCATGGTCCTACCCAGATGTCATCGGGATGCCTTCACCCGAATCCCGACACAGCCGCCGAACCGCATACCGAACCCTGGATCCATCAGACCGCTGTCGACGGAAGGTGGACTTGTTACAAGAGCAAGTTATTGAGAACCCGTCCGCCGCTCCAGAGTCATACTTGCTAATGTAATCCTGTAGGGGACTATTCCTGGGATGCGGTGTCCGACGTGTGCAGCACAGGGGAAAGAGGTCTGGGTTATCCCGGGACGCAGCTGCGGCCACTGCGGGACTCCCGTAGGCTGAAGGTTTTCACTCCTTATGACGGGCCCCGTGAGGCATCGGGTGCGTCCCCTCCGGAAACCGTTTCGCCTTCTTTTATTCCTCAAGGACTCTATATTAATGTGGTGGGAGCAGGATACATGGGGGTATGCTAAACAGACTGCCAAAGAAGCGTCGCAGGATTCGATGCCGGATACAAAGGCGCAAGGAAATATGGGCTTTATGATGGGTATAATGGTAATAGGGTTTAATCTTCCATGTGGCGCCGGACTACGTTGCCCGACTCTTCTATGTTCTGTGGCTTGGGAGGCGTTATTCCACACACACACACACACACACACACACACATCACACACACATGCATGGGGTTTCGGTTCACCGACAAGCAGTCAGTTTGTAGATTGGAGTTTTTACGTTTTCACAAGAAAACCGGAAAAGTCGGCGTGTTTGTGGGGCTTTTCTTATACTTCCCTTGCCATTTTCGTCCACTACGGTCCTCGTCCTTTTCGCGTCGTCCTTGGCTACGATGGCCAGGCCGCCTTGTTTAGTCGACGGCCCATGGTCTCGTGATGCGAGGGATCTGCACGAGCAAAATCCGGGACCCAACCAAGACGGGACAAAATCCGGATAATGGATTCATATGCCGGTACCGGTCTTTGACGTGCCCAGCTGGGCGGAACCAGACAAGGGGCGTGGGATGATACGGAGGGTAGCGATTTGTCTGGAGTCTGCCCATGCCAGTTACACCCTGGTCTACTAAAGCGTATACGCTGGGTTGGTTTTGCGAGTGGCATGGAGCTAGCTAGCTGAGGCTCGGGTCGTGGGAAGCGCGCACTACTGCTGCAGGGCAGCTTGAGGGCACCCTGAGGGCAGTCGGGTATGGGATACTACCGTGCACGAGTAGTACACTATCCGCCCACGATAGATTGATGATCTCACGCATTGGCAGCTGAAAAGTATGCACTCAGTTCCCCACTTTGCACTTTGGCTAGCGTAGTTCACCCGATTCGGGTGCACGCTCAGCGCGGGGGCGATCGAGACGAGAACCCTGGCGGGGCGCGAGAGGGAGTAGTGTACTCCGTATGAGGGGAGAGATGAGACTGGGGATGGGGCACCGGGACCAGGGTCGGGGGTTTTATCAGTGTAGTGCATACCACTCCGTATATTAATATTCCGCAGCCTCTCAATTCCGTCCTTGCTCTACACTACACGTGTACTAATGCTGTGTGGGTCAGGAAGAGTGACGGAGGGCCGAATATGGGCAATACACTATGCAATGGGAGGTCTCAGTGTACAAACGCACTTGGCGGCGATCGATGGAGTCTCGGAAACGCACGGATATACTGAGTAACAAAGGCGTGTAGGTGTGTGAGGAATGGAGGAGGTTGGTGGTTCATCAAGGGTCGTAGTAGACGGGAGTACTCGCACTCTAGTCTCAATGTTTTAGGCAGTATCCTCTACACCAGATTCTAAAAGCCGCATTGCATAGCGGAGAACACTCGTGAACATGGAATTCCTTCAAGCTCCACATGCGACCATTGCGCGCATTTCTTAGCTCTGGACATCGTTCCCCGCAGGCCCTCATCTCAACCACTACCTAGCCTTCCCAGCGCCAAGGCACTTTTAACGCCATTTTCCAAGTAAAGTCCGTCCTGAGTTGGCTGGCAAGTTCGACGAGACCTCATCATACTACGGTACTCGGTCTCCTCTACCCATCCTTGCCGGATGGAGAGAAACAGGGCCGGGCAGGGCGAGAGATGAAGTAATGGAGACAATGGGCAGGGGTTTTTCGATGAGATGCGGTGACGCGCCGTTGTCGACGATGGGAGTAATAAGGGCGAATGTCGAGGCACTCGCTCTGATGACAACTCGGTTGCGAAGGATTGGATATAGTAATGTGATGTATATGTTCGCAAAAGCACCACCCACTTAACCCCTTAACGATCGTTGCAGCTGTCATCATCAATCAGATTGCAGTGGCAGCCAGCATACACTGCAACAGGACCGGCGAGGCCGTTCCGGTTCCGGGGAGCGAACAAGGAGGAAATACTCCAGGTCAGCTCACGGTGCGTCTGGTCTTCGTTTCCCGTACCATGGATTCACCGAAGCCGGGCTGCAGGGTGCAGGGTGCAGGGTGCAGATGCAGATGGGCAACCGCTGGATCGGGAGCTGCACGGGCGCAGGTGAGGTTGACACGATTTAATCAATCAGGTCAAGTCCAGTCGATCTGGTTGCAATGTACTTTCGTACGTACCTCTGCAATATTAATTGTTGATCCCTGTAGGTAAGGACAGGATGTGCGAGTAGATCACCCAACCCAGTCAAGCTCACGATTGGATTAGTCCTGCGCTCCTGCAGGTGTTCAGGTGTTCACGGTGAAGCCACAGATCAGCTATAAGCACATGTGCTTGCAGGACACCGCGCCCAACATAATCACACAAAGGGCTTCAAATGAGTCGTCATCCCAAGCCGTTGGTTCAACTGCCATGTTTACCTCATATGCCAAGCGCGGTTGAAGAGTCAGCTCGCCAGGGGAAGGCTTCGCGCGGAAATGTTATTCCGCACCTTCAACCCGAGTCCTGGGAATGCCGCATCTCGATAATATCCTTTGCTATAATTCTCCTATCCTTTGCTATAATACTCCGTAGCCCTCCGCTCCGTCATGTGCTCGCCTACCGAAGATCGGTACCAGGCCTGCGGTACCCCAGCCCATGCTCTTTATTACCCTGGTCCAATTTGGCGTTGTTTCCTTCTCCCATGCGGCTGGATCTTCCAGCAAGGGGTAAAAAGCCTGGTCATCTCGACTCCTGCGAGGATTTCCCAAATTCTCTGCTGGGGCTCCAATTTGGACTTCCAACGCGCGTATCGCGGAAAATCGGACACCGGACTGGGGTTGCACGACCATACGTTGGTATTGTGCAAATATACGGCAATCCTCCCCGCTGGCGTCGCCGTCAAATCAACAATTTTGCTGGCAGAAGGGGGCCACACGTCGTGTTGATGTAACCTCCACCGCATTCTACGGAGTCACGGTGTACTCCATGTGCCGAAGAAGCTTTGTCGGTTTGTATGAGGCCGCGATCCGATGACGCCAAGCCATCTGTCTGGTCATGGGATTCCGGAAGCAGAGCGATGAGGTTCCGGGAGATGGCATCGTGGTCTCCTGGTACCGGACAAGTAAGTACACTGCCCGTAGTGTAGGAAGCCAGCGTGGGGGTCGCACTCCCTTCACGGACTCTATAACTACGAGTCTATGGAGTAGTGTACACCAAGCTAGTGTAAATACAGGCATCATCCATGGGACGGATCACATATTATTATCCAGTCGCCATGTGCGGAGGGAGACGGCGTTGATCCGTGCGATCCTCGGGCGAGTTGTTTCTCCGCGGTGTGCCCAAACGGGAGGTGGCTCAGCCAATGGTGCTGTTGCATGTCTAACCAAGTCCGTCATTCCACGTCCTGTGTAGGGCTTGGTTTCGAGTTCGCCATTACTACTCCGTATGGTAATTGATGTGATAGGAGCGACAGTGGTGATGGACTGTCAGTTCGACCGTGGCCTTCTCCATGTCAGAGGTCGACTCGTACTGCTGTGCTCATGCAAATCCATTTGAGGGCAGATCAGGCTCGCCCGTGATTCCTCGAGTACGGCTCTGGGGCACCGGTGTGGTATCTGGATGTGGCTGCACTGAAGCTTCTGAACATGACCTCAGTGTCGTTGGGCTTCACTGTTGTCCTCGCAAGCTCATGTAGTGTCACATATGAGTATGTTCAGTTCAGTTCCGTAGACGTACATGTACGGAGTACTCGTAGACGTGCACGGTACAGTACAGAACAGAAGATACACTGTATTCTTACAGTGTAGTTTTGTACAGAGGTAGTGTACAGGCTACAGTGCACCAGACACTTGACGCTGAGCTCAGCGTGACACTGACCTTTCCT
>JAXQGT010000078.1:0-17650 GCA_037040375.1 Basipetospora sp. M8501
AGGAGGATGAGAACGATGCGCGAAGCATGGGTGGCGCAAACAAGCGTGAAGATTGTCCCGAGATGCTTCAAGGTGATAGAATACATGGGAAGTCTATTGTGGATTGCCGCCCGCTTTTGGGTATCCGGTCTATAAAGCACAAGATCAGTCCATCTGATATACACGGCGGTTCAGTGTCCAGGAGTCATAATTGATCCAGCCTTGAACAAAAACAACCCCCGAAATGTCTCTCTCGCCCGCCCGATCTGCGATGGCTACTGATACAGCCTCAGCCATTTCGACTCTGGCTTATCATCCACCCCGATAACTGTAACGAGCCTGTCGAGCGCCCTCCCGTCATCCAGCATCCACGCATTGGTCAGGTCGAGTCTGTACGATGTGTCCTTGACCTTGAGCGTCCCGAACCCGCTCCCCGTGAAGAGCTGCCTCATCCCGCGGAAGAATGCCTTGGACCCGCGCCAGGCATGCCGGAAGGGCGCGGAAAAGATGTGCGCCCTCTCGTACCTGCGCTTCTCTTCCCGTGCGCGGGCCGCGGCGCGCTTCTGCTCGAGCTGGGCGACGCGGTCGGTGACCCCCGCGGGGGCGACGATGCGCGACTTGAGCGCCACGTCGGAGTAGGGGACCATGATTACCTTGGGCTTCATTAGGGGGAGCATGCGCTTGACGGTGATCTCCAGGTCGAGCTGGGGCTTTTTGAAGCCCGCGGCGCGGGCGGCGAGGGCGGCCTGCTGCTGCGCGGGCCCGGTCAGGGCCGCCGGGATGGCGCGGATGGTGTTGATGATGCCGTTCGTGCGCAGAAGCCAGTTGGTGCCCACAAGGGCGAAGGCCACACCGACGAGCGAGTAGGACGAGTTGACCCACCAGGCGAGTCCTTCGAGTGGGTTGTAGTAGAGGGCGAAGTTGTACGCCGCGAACCCAAAGGAGCCAATCGCGGTGGTCCACGAGCCGAACTTCATCCACGCGTGGGACGGCGCTTCATAGAGCGTCGTCGGCGAGCTCCGCGTCGCGAGCTCCTTGACGTAGGCGTAGGTCGTCGGATTCGCGTTCCTCGTCGGTTTCGCGGCAACGGGGGCGGGTGTAGTGGTCGGAGGCTTCCTAGCTGCGGGTTTCGTCTTCAGGGCTTGGATTGGCCTTTGAGGCTTGACCGCCTGTCTCGAGGGGCTGAGGGTTTGGAAGAGGCGTGACGCGGGTACTGTCACTACTTGTCGCGTGGCGTGGGGTCTCGAGACGACGCAGACGAGCAGCCTCGCCGCGGGGTTGAGTGAAAATGGAGGCATGCCTACCACAATTGGAGCGCACTGGTTCACACCTAAGGCGTTGGAGAGACCCCGGTTTTGAGGTTAAGTTCGCAGGCACCTCAGTGGAAGGCCGGAATGTGAATTCTCGGTGCTCCCTTCTTCCTGTGAGATCTGGTGCGGTTGTCGGGCTCCTTTATTATCAAGGTCGTTCGACGTCGTCAGATCAGTCAAATTTTGTCAGCAAGAGCTACCGTGCACAGACCATCCACTGGACATTGACCAACTAGCCTTGTTTGTGGGTAATTATGCGTCCGCAATTGACGCCAGTCCAGGTCCGGAAAAAGTCCGCAGTTTTCGTTTCTCAACAAAGTTTTGACCCTGATAAGTCCTCCTAGCGACATTTTCCGTGCGAGAAGCTATCAACGTCACCCTCTCCGGTCTCGCCCTCACACCACAGACAACACTCCGACGCAGCCTTGAAGTCGTAATTCAAACCAAAACCCATCCCGGCGTTTGGCTGCTCGAGGACGTTGGCTTTGCGATGGCGTCTCTTGCGGCGGCATGCCGCATATCGGCCAGGGTGGTTCGGTCGAGGGTAGTTGCTGAGACCACAGCTCGAAGTGAGTTAGCTCCCTTGCTCAACACAGGAAGGCCTCGACTCGACTAGACTCGACCTGGGCCCAGTCCTGAATAGACAAAAGATGCACGCAGCAAGGAGGACGGGAAAAAGCCAATAATGAAGAATGCATCTCACTAACAAATCTTACGTATCACAGCGTACCGGACCTCCGCAAGATGCCTCGCCGCTCAAAACTTCACGATGCCGGCCCTCTCCCCGACCATGACGGAGGGAAATATCGCCTCCTGGAAGGTCAAGGAGGGCGAGCCCTTCAGCGCGGGTGACGTGCTCCTCGAGATCGAGACCGATAAGGCCACTATGGACGTCGAGGCGCAGGATGACGGCGTGCTCGTCAAAATCACCCAGGGCGAGGGCAGCAAAGCCGTGCAGGTGGGCACGCGAATTGCCGTCGTCGCCGAGCCCGGAGACGACCTTGCCACGCTTGGGATTCCCGCTGATAACACCAAGCCCGTGGCCGCTGCTGAGCAGGCGAAGAGCGAGGAGAAAGCGAAACCGGCCGACCAGGAGGGACAGAAGGAGAAGAGGAGCGCGGCGCCGAGGAGCGGGAATGGGGAGACGCACAAGGTCAACTACCCCCTACTACCATCGGTACACACCCTCGTGAAGCAGCACGGGCTCGACGAGGCAGCAATCAGCCAGATCACACCCACCGGCCGCAACGGGAAGCTCCTCAAGGGCGACGTGCTCGCCTACCTGGGCACAGTTGACTCCGAGAAACCCGCCCAGCTGTTCTCATTCTTCCAAAACCTATCCCACCTGGACCTCAGCAACATCAAGGTCGCCCCCAAGAAGGAAGCTGCGCCCAAGGAGGAGAAGCCCGCCGCGGCCGCGCTAGTACAGCCTCCACGGAACGCCGAGCTGTCCGTCCCCATCTCGATGGCCAAGGTGATCGAAGTCCAGAAGAAGGTGCACGGTTCCGTCGGGACGTTCCTACCACTGTCTACCTTCATCGCGCGGGCCGCGGATGTCGCGAACGACGAGCTCCCCCCTGCCTCTCGCCCGCCCACTGCAGACGAACTGTTTAACGAGGTTCTCGGCATCGAGAACCCGAGCCGGCATGGAACCAGGGGCGCATATCTGCCCAATGTGTCCGTGCTAAGCGAGGCACCTCGTGTCGCGGCCCGGTCCTCCGACATAATCGATCTTCTCGCGGAGACCACGAGGAAGACGCCTGCTAGGACAGTTTTGGCGTCTCCCGGTCTTTCGACAGGGACAAACTTGTTCAGTCTAACTGTGCCGAAAGCGGAGGAGAAGAGGGCGTCGGTCTTCCTTGACAGGGTAAAGGTCATTCTGGAGAAGGATCCTGGCAGGCTGGTGTTATAAGGTGTGGGAGGAGTGGCGAGTGTGGAGGTTCTGAGTGGTGGGCTGCATGGGATGAAGACGCCCAGTGGTGGGCGAGTATTCCTAGGGGGTCCAGTGTAGGATGGAAAGGAAACGCGGGCCGAGTTTTCTTCTGCCATCTATTTTTTAATAGCTATTGTTCTGCGTAGAACTCACGATTCAAGCCGTTCACGATATAGTGCCTTGATTAAATGTGGTATCTCTCGAACGGATTCCAGGCCACAATGTATTTCACTGCTCACCTGCGATTCGCGTCTTCCGCTATCGAAGTTCCTCGTGTTCCAATCTTCATGCAGTGGCGGGTGCGCTGGTATCCTGACAGAGCACCCCTACGCCTAAATTACATATGCGAAAACCGAACCGGGTTCAATCTAGCCTCCCACATCCATCGCATTTGCTGTTGATATCCCGTCTGCAGTAGAATAGCGATGCGCACTTGTGTATGTTTCAGTACCCTTACAGCCCGTTGGGCATCCACCCTCAACGAGAGCTGATGCCGTGCAGAATCCTCTCGTCCCGCTCCCAACCTTCCCAGCCCGGCTTGTCATGCCCGTTCGGCCTCGTGGGACGCACATAGCCGATATTTAAACCCTCGACTTGGACAGCCTCCCGCGGCCACCTCACTTCCGCATTGTATCCCTCACTCCATGCGCTCTGCATCAGGTGGTCCGCGAAGAGTTCCGGGTGCAGCCTCTTCATGCTATGCAAGGCACGGCTGCCCACCACGTCGACCGAGTCATTGTATCTCAGCGTGCAGAAATCGGCATACTTCTTCCGCAGCTCCGCCTGGACGTCGTCTGGGTACATGCCCTGGGAGATGGCGAAGAGATCATACTGGACCAGGCTCGTCCGGCATACCCAGGTCCCGCCCTCCGTGGCCCGTCGGTAGAGGCCCGTCAGGGCGGCCACACAACCCAAGGCCCCCGTGCCGTAGTCCGAGATTGGAAACGGGGGAACGACGGGCCCGTCGTGGCCCATGAATAGCCCCTGTTCCCACGCGACTCCTGTCACGCAATCAGCAATCTGCTGCCAGCCCCTCCGAGAGGCCCACTCCGCCTGGGAGTCCGTGAGCCCCGTTCCGCCAAAACAATCTTCCGCCACGTACACATATCCCTTCCCGCGGCGCTTTGCCCGCTCGGCGAGCCTGTCGGATCCGTAGCCGAGGCGGTCGAGAGACCCCGGGCGGTAACCGTCAATTACTACGTCCGCCGTGTCCAGGAGAGATTCGAAGACGCGGCGGTCCTTCGGGTCGCGGAGATCGAGGGCCGTGGTGTGTTTCCCCGCGTTGACGTCGACTTGGAAGAAGGGAACGTCCGGCAGGTACGGTGCCGTGACCTTGAGCACGTCCGCGCCGTGGGCGGCCAGCGACCTGCCGATGGTGGGCCCAGCTATAATGCGGCAAAGCTCGAGGACGCGGATACCCCGGAGGCACTGGACAGGTGAATTTGGGTTCGAGGGGGAGTCCCTAAACGGAACGGGGGGCGTGCTGGTTTCCCCGGCTCGGACTGTAAAGGGAGGTAGCTTTCCCATCGCCCTTCCGTGAAGCGTGCGGCGGAACTCGTCCGGCCTGAGTGCCTGGACGCCTGCCTGGCCTTCTCTTTGGTTCATCGCCTCTAGTTCGGAGGCCGAGAACTTTTGCACGGCGCTCTCGATGGTTCGGATGCAGTCGTGGTACTCTTCCAAGTCAGGTCTGTGCGGCTCAAGTCCGATCATGCGGAGAGTCTGACTAGCTTCCAGTGAGCCGTGGATGTGATAGAACTCGCCGGGAGTCTTAGTTCTATACAGGTTGGCCGAGAGGCGCCGGTATAGGACAGACTGGGCTTCGTTCAAATCGGTATCTGCAATCTGTCTCTTAGCGGCGGACCCCACAGCAGGATTTGATCGGGTATAGGATCGAGGGTACCGGAAAGAAGGCTTCTGACGCCCGGGTCCCCCTTGGCCAGCCCTCCCACAGAAGTGATGTAGGACGACATCATGAAGCATGCAATCCTTGTCATATCCACCGATATGGACCGCGACGGCGGGCCTCCGAAGCGAATGTCGGCTATAGATGAAGCCAGACAGGCCTCCATGGCCTTGACGGCGGCCACAGTCTCATGTTCCTTCCACGGACATGGGAAGACGACCTCGTTTCTCGGAAGAGGAATGAAGGCTAATGACTGGCGGTGATGGAGCCCGTTAGGCGGCAGTTCTCCCGAACAAGCATCAATGAGTGAAATAAGAGCCTCTCGGGCTCCCTCGATGATGGAGTACCGTGTCTGGTGGTTAAACATATGGGATAGAATGACTGAAGCAGATACGGTTGGAAAATATGATGTGTCATTCGACTGACTTGGTGTAAAGCAGGATGTGAGTCGGTCAGTTAGGAGAGAGCCGAGATTTGCGGTCAGTATGCAGATGTCCAGCATTGAAGATAATGTTTGGTCCTGGCCTTCAACCGCGGAAGGCGAGGCGGCAGGGGAGCAGTTATCTTATACTCGAGCCTTGGGGCGAGACCATCGGATGAAGCCCCGAAGGACACAAACAGGATGGCCCAACTGGGGGGATCCTGATATTCTCGCCAATCTCATCCGGGGTACATGTACCGCTAAGCGGTTCTTCCTGTCGCGGTCTCACTAGCGGAATCAAAGACCATCCGGATGTGGATGTTGAAGTGGAGTGTGAGCCTCATAGTATGGGAAGCGAGGGCCGCATAAAGCGCGGACGGGGCTACGAACAAGCCCGGAACCTACATGTTGTACCCTTTGTTGATTTAACACTGGGCAATGGCGGCTTGACTAGGAAGAGACACTGGAAGGTGGCGGCTCGGGAAGTGGGCAGGTCCAGTCACAGCCCCGGTTGACCACACTCCGAGAGATCAACAGCGTGGGAGACTTCGATGATGGCGAGATTCTGGCCTTACATGGTTTAGCTCGTGCTTGTCCCGTGTCTCCGGCTCCGTTAAGGTTCCACCAGCCCGGGGACTGGAGCGCCCACCTTCGCAAGGATCGCCCGCAACAGCAAGGCAAGATCCCCAGGGACGGCTCAAGGTGTGGGGTGCGTCCAGAGGGATGCTGCCAGTCCCGATTCCCGTGGCTGTTGTCGTTTGTTCCAACGAGGGCTGGCACACATCTGGTGAGAATATCGAGGCTGTACGAGACAGGCGGTTCGTAGCCGGCGCAGATGTTGTCGAGATGGGTCTGGACATAGGCTTGTGCGCCTTCGAGTGTCTCGGGTGCTTAAAGAGCCAATATCGAGGTGGTACCTATCATGGTGCTCTTTGATATGAATGTGCTAGAACAGAGTAAGCTCGAGGCTGATAAGATTTTGGCGACTCTCGTTCCGAACGGGTGTCCTCAACGAAAACCAGGTTTCCCCTTTCCTGCAGGCGAGGACGAATCCGGCAACCTGGTGGGACAAAGTGCCACGGAGTTGGTGTTTGCATGATGCTTGATGAATCACAGCAGGGTCCTTCGATGCCCATGTGAGCTGGGGACAGGGATGAAGAGACATTTCAAGGGTTTGGGGGCACACAAGACCAATACAAAGGGATGTATTGAAGAGTCGGCACTAAGCAGATTTTGTGCGTTACCTGTTTCCTACTCTTTGCGATACCGCGTCACAGAGATCTCCAAGCGCAGGTTGCCTCCACTGATAAGACTTTAGCGGACCGCAGATCAAGAGCAGGGATATCCGAAGGCCTTTGATGCGTGTCATCGGTGACCGAGCGACGTCTATGGCCGGGGAAGATCTGGACGGTCCAGCGCTAATCCGGCACCAGAGAACACTCGAGACTTCAATTGATATCTTTATGGAGGAGCACGCATACTTAGGGTATGGCGGGGGGCTACTGCGAAGACTCTTTAATGCCAAGAGACATCAACAACAAAATACAGGGTGCTTGTGTACTTCAGTGCAGTTATTTACCTTGATACACCAATCTGATGTATTGATGGTTTGAGAATAGGTATCGATCCTGCTTGTGTGGGGGAATGCTAGGTGCACTAGCCGATGACATGGTGCGCTATCCGACATCTCCAGCAGGACTGTCGCACCTTCGTAGTGTATTCTACACACCAGACTCGACAGCAAAACACTACTATGTACCTATCAATCGTAAGAAAGCCAGTGTGTGTTTGTCTGGTCTAGTGCTTGAAATCTCATTAACAAGAGGCTGCACCCACTGTACACCAAGCAATCCATGTTAATAACGGATCGACGTCAAGCGCTGGGCGGTCAACGAGGACACCACATTGGTGGACCGACTCTTTTTGGACTCTCCATGGGTCTTGTGGCTTGGTGCCCATAACTTAGCGAGAGTGGTACAATTGGTGTACATCAAATATATCAATTGATGGCCGGGCCGAGAGAAGAAATGTCCCCTGACAGTCTGGCATTTCGGGAAGAGGCTCCATCGTTATTGCCATTATGAGGGCTATGCGGATTTTGCAAGGAAGGAGCTACACCCTAGCAACGAAGACAGCACAGGAAATCAGTGAAATGGAAGGTTGAGCATCCAGTCAATTGATTTGATGTCGTAATATCAACTACATCCCAGTGTCAGCACACTGTATCCCTACAAGCACCAACAATGTACTCTCCTGATTGATGCATCGTTAAACAACTTGAACAACATTAAGGGCAAGGTATCATAAATTCAGTATTCAGCCTCATATATGCACGAAGCAACACTGTGAACTGGCAGTTGGTTATGTATGAACTGGGCTAGATTTTGATAATACTGAGTAGTCATCGTGAAGTATTATTCGACGTAGTACCTTTTGTAACAGTGACATCCAACTCTAATACCCCGCGTGGACCCTGGACCCCGACCCTTGTCCTATCCCTGCGGGAAATCCCACCTGCACAGAAACCGCCCGCGACCCGGAAGACGCGAGACTCAAAGTCCAACGCCTCAACTGCAGTCTCGCTTACGGAATACTGAACGTTGAGTATACTCCCATGAAAAGCCCCTTTTTTATATATGGATGGGACAAACAGAAGGAGCAAGCCGCATGTTGTTGGGCGGGTGGTTGATGCCTGGTCAGGGTCGGAGCCCAGGCCAGGGCAGGAACGGACTACGGAACACCAGTTGAACTTAGTAACGGACATGGAATGCCCCTGTGTCCCCAGTCCATCGAGTCCAACCATACATTCGCAAGTGACTATCCGCCTTTCATGGTAACCCTGATGAGAACACTGACCTGGTCCTGCAGTGAAGGAAGTAACAGTGTAGTTCCATCTACGGAGTACTTTCATGGGAGTCAAGGCACACCACACCACCAGCCAAGGCGGTGCATGTAATTAATACCACGCGACACCATTCACTTGGTTCTGTCCTCGCACCCCCTCAATCTCCTCATTTCTTCAATCGTTAATATCGCGTCCTCTACTGTGTCCTATGGTTTTTCCGGCCCCGCCTTATTACTCCGTTGTCTTCTCAACTTGGTGTTTCATCGCTTGATCCATGGTCCACTTCCGCTATTCCTATCCAAGAGTCTAAAAGCTTGTTTCCCGCTGGCCCAGCTCATCACCCACTAGCCAACAGCTTACCACTAATTCTTGGGTCGGATGCTTCCCGCTTCCCGGTAGTCTGGTGATAGGGCGGATTGCACTGCCCGACGGTTGAGCTCTGAGATCCGACACGGATCGTTCGATCCGCTTCCCGCTGCGGAATTACTACCTCTGCTTTGCGCCAGGTCCGACCAAAAGGTTGCCTTATCCTCCACTTGCGGTACCCAATTCGCTTCTAGTACCTTCGTGCCCTCACACGGAGCGCCTGCCGCCTGCCTTGCCGGGTCACGATACCTGACTGGCCCCGCTCCCAGCATCCGGGTACGTTCTGACTGAACCTCCACAACGACAGTCGTGCACAGCAAGATACAGCCGCGCCGCGTTCACCATAGTTCATCCCGCATAGTCCAGCGATCTTGCATGAACATCTGTAAGTCCCGACAGGATCGTCCATCCTTGCAGAATTCCTCTTCCGTCTGGCGTTCAGATCTCTCTGGTCCACTCCCTTCGCCTTACTACTTAGTGAAACCCGCTGAAAGTTGTTCAAAGCACTCCGTACACACTCCACTTGAACCACGGCGGGGAGTGTCCGCGTCAACTGGCACGCGATCGTCATCCGTGTGTACAGGGATTCGCCGACCTGACAGTGGTTTGTTGCGGACGTAGCCGCTTTGAAAGTGGTTTTGTGCTCGGAGCCTTGGCAGATTTACCCCGGGGTTGGCCCCATAATACGTGGACTCTTCTTTCTTGTTCCCAGCCCTCTGTCCGCCATCCTGCTCGGATGTGAGCTCAGCTCACCTTTTCGTGAGCCTATACCTGGACACACTGCCGAGCCTGCGAGGACCACACCTGCATGATATTCTGCTTTTTCTTCGTATCGCTGGCCTCCAACAGAGTTTCCTACTACCCGGGACTAGACTACTCTCAGCGCTGGACCGGAACCGCCGCCCCGCCCACCCCCACTGAGTCATTCATCGTCGGATGCCAGCACGACACCCTTCGGTTCCTGCACAGTCGCTCTCATGACACGTCCCAAAGTACCCGACGACAAACGTCAACGAACGGCCCAGGCTTGTGAGACGTGTAAGCGGCGCAAGCAGAAGGTGAGCTAGAAGAACATCAACCCGTCGTTCCCTATCTCGTCTCGGCCCTTCTCCTTGTGTAGTCACTTCCACCTCACCTTTAGCCTTGTTGCTTACATCACGCGTGAAGTCACGATTGCGCCGGCCTCTGCTGTTTTTCTTCCATGGACACATGGAAATATCTCCATCGTTCCTCCGGTCGTATAAGTGGCCACCTCTGTCAGCCTTCATCCCGCTACCATCTATCCCTTATCCTGTTCTCGTCCGTCCCTCTCCTTGTCATCCCCCCTTTAATTTCAAGACCCTCCTATCAGTGAAAGTACAACCCCAGATCTTCCAACATCCCCATTGTTGGCCTCGATTCCATTAGCACCGGCCGGCTATCAGTCGGCCGTCTTGGTACTCACGTTCCTCCCAATCCCATAACAGCCATGTTGGCACACCCCCTTACACCGATAAACCCCGTCCACTTCCCACCGTCACACGCGCTGTTACCTACGACTGGAAAGGGCCCCATTTAACATCTGCGGTCCGACTGTGTCAGTTCTGTGCCATCGACCGCAGGGGCATGATATGAAGAAATATAAATGCCGGTCTGGCACTGCCCTGGTTTTGTTTGCAATATTGACCGTGTCGTCGTCACGAGCTTTCACAAGCGTGTTTAGCAGCCTATCTGCCAACTAGGCATTCTCATCAGTCTGGGGTATTTGCGTTGGCATCTCAGAGAACCCCCTGGTCAGGCCAATAGCTGTTGTACTTCCCAATATCCTGGCGTTACTGACCCATGTCTTAATAGTGCAATGGCTTGAATCCGTGCATGTCTTGTATCAAACGGTCACTGACATGCTCATACAAAACGGACAATGGAACTGGTGATGCTTTAGAACACAAGGACACGTCACCTCCCAAGCGAAGATTGATTGAAACGCAGCCCAGCAAACATGCAGTCACTCTCCGTGACGTTGGAAAGCAGCCCAAACGACAGGCGCTTGATCTACTGCCACCTCGAGAGGACAACTTGGTAAAGCATCCGGTCCAGGTACCAGGACCGTTTCCTGCGGATAGGGTTGATTCGAAAGTCTCTCACTGTGAAGCATCCAGTCAACGAACTACGAAGAACAGCGACGATGACGCGGCCGAGGTTGACACGCCGTATCGGATTCTGCAAACGCCCGATGGGAGACTTAGTGAGTGTTGAATCTCTCACTTGCTTGCAAATATATGGCACTGACCGCCTGAACTATAGTCTACCTTGGCGATTCTGCAACGCTTTCGGGTCTGCAGTTGATCAGGTTTATAGTCGAGAGCACCCTTGGTGAATGCGACTTCACGAAAGACCCTAGCCGCCACAAGTACATGGAACATGTCGTGGTTTTATCACCGGACCACGAGCTTCCTGGCGTGCTGCCGACCCTTCAAACTTCCGAGGTCCTCATAGAGGCTTTCTTCACCAACGTAAGTAAATTTGTTTTCTTCGATACTGCCGCTGTATATTCCCACACTTTAACACCCGCCCTTCGATAGACACACGGCCTGATCGATGTCTTCAACCGGCGCGACTTTGAGAGGGCAGCGGCAGCCTGCCTACATGATCCTCTTCTTGCAAAGAATAAACTCCTCTGCTTGATGTACCTCACCTACGCTACAGGCCTTGTTCTAGCCACGCCTAAAGGCGGGGATGCGGAAGAGCGAATTGTTCGCCGCCTTCGCCAGTTGGTGTTCGATGTTCCGGAAAACTTCTTTAGGAATACCACGCGAATAGTTGATCCCCTAACCATCCAAGAGAATGCGGACTTCTGGTCTGTACAGATCCTGTGTCTGATGACCATCTATATGCTGTCCATTTCAAGGCGAAATGCTGCATACTCATATCTTGGTAAGCTATTCGCCGTCTGCCTGCGCCCGACTACATAGGTCCTCTAAAAATGTTGGCATTCGGAAATTACGCTCAAACGAAGCCTCACTAACTGTTTGTTTAGGCATGGCCGTTCAAGCTGCCTTCACTCTCGGGCTTCACCGAGGGATGGAGACTCACCAAGTATACCAGCCTCAGGAGCAGGCCCTTAGACAGAACGTGTGGAGGAGCCTGTTCGTGCTTGACCGATTCTTGGCGGCTGCTCTGGGCCGCCCTGTGCTTATATCTGAGGATGACTGTTCCACGGACTCCTTAGATGCTCCAGGACAAAAGGATGGAACTGTCTCGGCCCTCGATATCGCCGTCCGAATTGCCAAAGTCGTCGGCCGAATCCTCAAGCATGTGTATTCCAGGAGGAGTGTGAAGGCTACCTTTGCGCAGCAATTCTCGGATGAATGCGACCGTCTTCAAGCCCTCTTGAAAGATGAGTTCTCTTGGAAGCGCGCCGTGGACCGGTCGACACCCGTGATCCAGACGATAGCTGCACTTCACGTCAATCTGTTCCTCGGCTACGCCCGGCTGCTCTATACTCGACCTTTCTTCCTATATCTCTTAAAGCAAAACCAGCTCGATGGTGTCCCTGCAAACAGTTTCAATGCAGGTATTCAGAAATTCTCCGAGAAGTGCGTCAAGATCGCTACGCATACCATACATCTTGTGCACGGTGCGTTCCAGGAGAGATACCTCCCCCGCAGAAACCCTTTTGTCATGTAAGTACACTTGCTCGCTTCTTAATGCTGCATGCGGATCGGAAGACCTAACAGAAAGACGGCACAGACACTACTTGTTCGCAGCATCTGTTATCATTCTTGCCAACGAGTTCGCCCGCTTGCATCGCGACCCGGTATATCCGACACTTCTATCTCATATATTGGAGGTCATGTCCTACTGCGCAGAGACAGATCCTCAAGCGAAACGCTTGATGTACATCCTCACCACCTTCCGGGACGTTGTCCAGCGGGCACATCCATCGGGTTTCGGTGACAGTACCGCACCACTATCCCCGAATGAGTCGACTGACACGGCCCAACACGCGTTGTCCAATGGTCATACTCTTGCACATGGCTCCTTTTCTACTGATTCGTCATACCCATCATCTGTTGCCACTCCTTTCAGCAGTGCTGGCGTAGGGTTGAATTTCACTCCGATCAACTCTGCCAGCCAGGGGAACGCATTCCAAGGGATGAGTACCTCCCCCGTCAGTACGGCTAGCTATCCAAGACTTGGAGGGGATGGGAGGTCGGCGAGTGTTGCGAATACGCCGATTGGAGATGACGAGGTCAAGTTCGAACACTTCTTGCAGGGAGCCCCAAGCTACGACGACCCGGCCAGCGCATTGCCTCTATTCCAGACTCACTCCTCCCGGCAGAGGAGATCGAGTGATCTAGACACAGGATCCTTGGGGGTCTATTCAATCTTTATGCAAGGAGCGGACTCTCCGCCTCAGACCCTATTAACAGGCGTCGGAGCCGACTCGTTCAGGCCGTCATTGTCGGCCTCGAATGTTCCAAACGTTCTTGGGTAGTGGAGAAGCCGCTGTCCTATTGATACTCGAATTTGGGATGTAGAGGCATTTATCCGCTAATCCTCCTCGTACTGGATGCTGTTCCGGTATTCTCTCTGCCCACCGTCTTCGTTCATGTACTGTTTGCGCTTGGGGTCAGAAATCTCTACAGGACCTGGACTGGAAAAAGCGATGCCCATGAATTTCTTCGCAAAGGGAAAAGGCGGACGGCCCTACATGTAGCTTACGTCCCATTTGGGGCTTTATACCCACGTTTGTTGTAACGCTGCGTATGGAGTGGCAGATATGTTCTGTCATGTCGGTGTTTTTTTGGAGACTGGGATTCACTAGCTAGCTACGTGATAAGCAAGACGATAAACCCGGAGCCAACATTACCGAAACGCCTTCGAGGTTATACCGATGGACATTTGAAGAAAAAGCCGATTCCCTTTCCCTTCCAGTCCTTTTCTTCAAGAACACGTCCTGCGGACAGCCGCAAACCCACTTACAGATGCAGGGTTTCGGCAAGCACAAAATCATAGGTTAGAGTCCACGTGGCCACCGGATCGCCCTCCCGTGGGCGGTACCGAACGACGAGGTCCCTCTTCACGGCAAAGACGGTGTCGTCCACGAGGTGCTCGTCCTCGCCGTCGAAGAGCTGCGTTGTCAGCGGAGCGTACCCGTCCGCGCTAATGATGACGTGTACGTGTGCGGGCCGCCAGGGGTGCCTATCGAGCAGCCTAAGCAGCTGGCCACTGGGGCCGTCATCCGGGATGGGGTACGGGGCGGGACGGAGACAGTACAGAGAATAGCGGCCGTCGTCGTCTGTGCGGAACCGCCCGCGGAGGTTGAAGTCGGGTTGGTCCGGGTCCTGCTGCTCGTACATGCCGTTGGGCGCGGTGTGCCACACGTCAACGACGGCGGCCCCGATGGGCCGGCCCTGCGTGTCGAGCACGCGGCCGGAGAAGTGCGTCAGATCCCCCGGGTAGGCAGCGGCGGTCTTGGGGTCGACGATGGAGCTCCCGTTTGGCAGGACCGGGGCATTGTGTCGGTAAAATGGGCCGAGGATGGCGGACGAGGTGGCGGTGGTAAGGCCGGAGGTGTTCTGGAGGAGCTTGGAGGTTATCTCGTCGACGAGAGATTCCATGCCTAGGATGTCGGCCACCAGTTGGGTCTCGTTACGACGGTCACTGGACATTTGACCAGCGGCGTTGATCTGGAACACAGGAGCGGCGGTTAGTTGTGTTAGCTTTGGGTGGTGGGGGTTGTTCGGTCCAGGCCAACGCTATCTACGGACTATTCCCGAGGTGTCTTCGGGACGAACTCACGAAATCGATGGCGGCCATCCACTCGCCCATGGTGAGGTTCACCTCGCGGGCGAAGCCGTGAAGGTGGCGGAGGAGGCTGGGCATGACCTCGGCAAGACGTTTATTCGCATTGGGGCCGGTGGCGGCTATAACCTGGTCGGTAAACGTGGGGTCATAGCTGTTCTGGATTCCAATTTTGCTCGGCATCGTGGCGGGAACGCCCAGGGTCGAGGTCGAACTTGGGTTATGGCAAATAGACGGGTGAGGAGGAGACTGTCGTCCTCGAACAACCTGGTAGATGGAGGATGGCTTTGGACGGGGGACTTAGGGACTCGTCTCTTTGTCTTCGGAAGGATGGGTTTTCCTGCGGAGGGTAGGGGTGCTCGGGGATGTGCTTGCCTAGGATCTTAAGTATCCTCTTCACCATACCCCTAGAAGACGCGAAGCAGAGAATCGATGGACGTTGACCTTCTCAGATTGTGAAGCGTCCTGCGGGAAGGTGCCGTTGACAGATTGGGCCTGCCCTTGCAGACAACAAGATCCCGTGGGCCAGCAGTTGTCGGCTCCGACGAAGCGCTGGAGGGAATCGCACCGGCAACGTACAGGATCTCGCGTCGCACACACATGGATGCCGGCAAGGAGCGAAAGGTGGGAACTCGTCACGTCAGAGCGGAGGGGCCTACGTGTAGCATCGGGGGGCCAGCGGAGGGCAGTTCATTGTGGCCTTTCATTCGCGCAGATATGGCGCCGAGGGCGGAGGGGACGATGCAGTGGATTGATCTGCCATGACAGCTTGGCCAAGGCCCAGTTGCCGTCAATGCCATCAGGGTCAGGTATGCACAACCAAGGGTATCCCAGCTCGACCACGCGAGAGAACGAGGCTTCAAACGCTCACCGGGGAAGCTGGGCCTGTGGCTTTGGCTCGTCTTGTTGTCTCATTGGCAGCTGATACACGGCTTGGGTGCGACGTTAGCGTGAGCTGTGGTGACCGGGGGACCTTTCATGGATGTCATCTCATATAATAGAGGATGCTCTTAGACTTCAGGGGAACAGGCATTGACCGAGAGTGTCGGTGTGAACGTCTGATCTGAGCTGTTTACGTACAGCGAGTGGAGATAGGACGGCCTCGGCTCCCTCAGCAGTGCCAGGGCAATGCTCACATCACATTCGGAGTATGAGACCGATCAGCTTCCCACAACCAGCTACGAACCGGGACAACCCCTACTGCCATGCGCCGGTCTTCTTCATTGTCTAGCGCTGACATTTTGCCCCATTCTACGCTCGGAGAGATGTATCAGGATTGTTAGGAAGCTGAAAGCGCCCTATATGCATCCTGTTGGAGTTTAGTTTGAGCCGGAGTAGTCCTCGAGGCTTCGTTTGTGGTGGCTTTAGAGAGCTGGAGCGGTGTAGGAGGGAGCTGACGCTCTGCGCAATGTTCTCTGCGAAGAGCAGGGAGGAGCCGCAAGGTCGGATTCCGATTGGAGCGGTCGCGATAGCCACAAGCAATCGAGCGACCGCATTGCCCTTGGAGGACGATGCACGCTACTCCATGCAGACCGCTCGGTAAAAAAATACTCGGTGTCAGCCGGCCCGAGAGGATCGTACCTGATATCGTATGCGAGCTGGGCTGTGTCGACTCTTACGGACGAAGAAGGTTCAAGTCGGCCGCTGCCCCCCCGAGTTCGAAAAATTATCAATATTATCTTGGCTTTGAGTTTTAGGACATTGATACGGAGCTAACCAGGCATGAAATCTGCTTGTTCGACAGTCCATTAGCTGGAAGCTGAAGCTGAAATCCTTCCGGAAGATCTGGAAGACTTTTGGAACGGCGTTCGATAGTGATAGCTTCCACGTCTAAACCTTAGACCAAGACGAACAAAGCAAACTCAGTTGATCCGAATGTCCGAAGACCCGACCCCTGACTGCCCAGGATCCCTGCGCCCGCATTGTTTGCTTGCGCCAAGGCATGTGTGTGTGCGTGCGCGCATGCGCATTCGAGAATCTCGTCGATCGGGCACACGTCAAAACGTTTTATTCCGAAATGGGCAGATAGTTGCATCACCAGCGGACGAAAGAGGCAGTGCGTCTGTCGACGGCTTGGGTGGGTTACAGATAGAGGGCCGAGAAAAGGACTCCCCGAACATGAGACGAGACCTAGAAGCAGCATGGTCGCGATATCACATCCTCCGGCATTTGTTACCACCTCGGTATGTAACTCCCGGCAATGCGAAATGCAAGGAAGATATCACCCTTGGTTCATGGTTCTCGCCGACACGAGGTGCGACATGATCGCAGCCTGCATGGGCTCGTATCAGCTGTCAGTTTTTCTTTCCGGGGCAGCCGGGCCTTGGTGCGCCAGTAAAATGACAGGATGAAGGAGATCCCCCACGGAACAAAACTGTGATCTAGGCCGAATATACGAAGTGGTGTAAACACCTGTCACTGTCTACAGACCCTGTGGGCCTTTTGAGATCCCTACAGGCACATAAACCGGGAAATTTATTGATGTGCTTGGACACGTCCTTACTTTTTTTCTCATGCATATCTTTCGGAGAACAACCTTGATGGCTTTCAACATGTGGGAATCCATGGCGACAGTGGACATCTACCTACTCGTACCTTGTGCTGTGCTAAGACGTGGAGTGTGTATGCTCCGCAGGAGAGTGTCTTTTTCTCGGACAGGTATTGGGATGAAAGCTTTTGAGGACCCGCTTGGCTGGGCCGGATCGTCCCGAATGCCGGTCAGTCATTCAGCCTGTCATCCCATCCAGCCAGCCGTTGCTGTTATAATAATAAGCTGTTATAATTGTGGACGGAGTGCTCGAGTGAAACGACGTGGAGCCCTAGTCCCAGGACAAAAGAATGTGACGAGACACCGGGTGTGGATACCCGTGGATCCCGCACCGCCGGAGACATGGACGCAAAGCGGGGCCCGCCGGCCCTCGCACTCTGCCGAAGGCCCGTCGCTGCTGCGCTAGGGAGGGAGAAGGGGGGCACCAACCGAGGGGCGAAAAGGGGCAGGGATTACACGAGGTCGACTGACGTCCTCATAGCACGCTGGCGAGGACTATTCTCACATTGCCTTTAACGACTGGAAGAGAGGATGCTAAACCATGACAAAAACCGGCCT
>JAXQGT010000079.1:0-19074 GCA_037040375.1 Basipetospora sp. M8501
GAATATCGCCATTCCGCGAGCAATTTCCACCCCCCTCCCCCGCGTCCGCCCCAACAGCCGCGCCACTTCACCGAGAACCATCCTCCCCATCAAAGTGCCCCTCAACCGCACCACTCTCTCCCTCCCAGGCCGAACCAGCCTTTCACGAGCCATAACCCGGTGCCTCAGCGGTTACCGCAGGCCCAGCTAAGCCCACACAACATTCCCGGTTTAACCCTGATCCAGAACACACGGGATGAGGGCCTGCCAAACCTCATACCCCCCCTCCCGCAAAAGAATAAGATGTCAAAGAAGGAGAAGAAAAGGGAGGCTGAGCAAGCCGCTAAGAAGACGGGAGGGCAATCCCAGAACACAAAGATCGCCCCAAGTGCTGCCTCGGGCGGCGTCCCCAACCCCACCCCCGAGTATCTCCTACAGGCCGCCGCTCCGCCCTCCCTCCTCCCCGCGCCGCGACCCATACTCGTCGTCATCGACCTCAACGGCACCCTCTTATACCGCCCATCCCGCCGCAACAGTCCCCGCCACTTCATCGAGCGGCCCCACGCCCGCGCTTTCCTTAACTACTGCATCAACACCTTCTCCGTCATGATCTGGTCCTCCGCCCGTCCGGACAACGTCGCCTCCATGTGCGACAAGCTCATCGAGCCGGCGAACCGGCCCAAGGTCGCCGCCATATGGGGCCGGGACCGCTTCAGCCTCACCCAGAAGGACTACAACGAGAGGGTCCAGTGCTACAAGCGCCTCTCCGTGGTGTGGAACGACCGGGATATCGCCGCCCGCCACCCTGCCTTCCTCATGGGTGGCCGCTGGGACCAGTCCAACACCCTCCTTATCGACGACTCGCGCGAGAAGGCACGGTCTGAGCCCTTTAACCTTATAGAGATTCCCGAGTTCACCTCGGATATTGCGCGGGACGAAGTCTTACCCCAGGTCCACACGTACCTAAATCTCATGACGATACAGGCGGACGTGAGCAGATACATTAGGGAGCACCCGTTCGCACCCAGTGAGAACTTTGAGCTAGGCTAGTTAGGCGCATTTATGCTTGGAGACTATGCAAGGAAATGAATTTAATGAAGTGTTGCATGAGGTCCAAGGGCTTCGAATGCAAGCCTTAGTCAGATATCCAGCAAGAGGTCGGGTTGACGATTTACGAATAGAGTTGAGGTTAACAAAACCCTGAAAATATCGGTCCATTTCTTCATGTGATATATTCCTTGTTCATCATCGGGCGCTCAACTCTTTTTTTTAGTTTTAGAACCCCCGTTATACATATGTACATCATGATCATCAGCCCTAAACTAGATCCATTAAAACCTTACCAACCCGAGCCACCCCCTACCCCACCCCGATTCCCCTTTACCCTTGTCCTTTTAGATACCTCCCTTTCCGCATAACTCATCAAATTCGTCGTCGCCTGCAAACGGGACGCTACCCTACCATTGCTCATCGAAAGATGACGCTTGGCGTAGCATTTACTTGAAGACCCTGCCCTCAGTGTGGGGGTACTCCTTGCCATCGACGACGACAGGACGCTCCCACGTCCACTCCTCCTCGAGATACTTGCGGTCCTCCTCGTTCTTAGGGTCGAGCTTAGTGAACTCGTAGCTCTCATAGTCGGGAGCGACGTCGAAGACAGGAACATAGTCCTGGCCGCGAATGACAAAGGCACCCTGGATAATGGAGTCGTTGTTGCCACCGTAGACGGAGGCACAGCCGAAGAGGTACTTGCGCGAGCCCTCAAGTCGGGCGTTGAGACCACCGATGAGGTTGCCGGACATGAAGGTCATAGTGAGCTCGTCGTTGTACTTGTACTTCATCTTCCAGATGGAGTAGTCCTCCTCGAGGTCGAAGTTCTCCCAGAAGTACTTAAGGGCGTCAGGGGTCTCATTGTTGGAGTAGAAGCGCTTGTACTCATCAATGGGAAACTTGGCCTTGGGAAGGAGCTCGACGGGGTGCTTGGGCTTGGGGGCAGGGGCAGGCTCCTCGGCGGCGGGAGCGGCTTCCTTGGGCTTAGGGGCCTCCTTGGGCTTGGCGGCCTCCTTTGGCTTGGCGGCCTGCTTAGGGGGGGTGTTGGTGAGGGCGGGGGTGTCAAGGAGAGTGATCTTGGTGGCAACAGCAGAGAAGATGGGCTGCGCGGAGATGGTCTGGAACCAGCGAGTGACGGCAGGGTACTCCTCACGCCACTTCTTGTCGAAGAAGAACTGGAAGCCGCGGGAGATGATGCCGGCAGCGAAGAGGTCGGCAAGCGTGATGCGCTCACCAACGAGGTAGGTGTTGTGAAGAAGGTGAGCCTCGGCAACACCAACAGCCTTCAGAGCGCGCTGGGACGATTCCTCGACACTCTTCTTGTTGTAGGGGTCTCTGCCAAGGAGAGGGCGGAACCAGCCACCAAGGGCGGGGAGGACCTCCTGGTTAAAGAAGGACATCCACCTCAGGATCGACGCATAGCTTCGAGAAGTTAGGTCCCCGGAAACATAATACAAGGAGACGGAAAGATCACTCACTCCTGCTTGGTCTTTCCGAGAAGGGTAGTCTTCTCATTCTGGGAGGTAACTAGATTCTGGTGTCAGCAACAACCCAGCGAGCTTTTAGAGCTTTGTGAAGAGATAGAAGAATTGCGATCATGGCAGACAAATCAGGAGTTACGGTGTCAACAGGGTATACAAGTTCAGACAGGGATAACTGTATAAAGAACAGTTCATCATGCTAATAGCCATGTGCTTTCGCCCGAGGGGCGGGGGTCAGGCAGCAATAACAAGCAGGTATGAGTCAGGTAACGTACTGTAGATGGCGATGGCGATGCACTCAGACAGAGCATAGCCGTCAGCGCCGAGGAAGGCGGGGATCTTGCCCAGAGGGCTGGCCTTCTTGTGCTCCTCGGTGATGTTCTCGCGGTCAATCTCGACAACCTCAAGGTCGACGTCGTTGGCCTTTGCGACAGCGAGAATGCCCGTCGTGCGGGGGTTCTCCTAAACAGTGGAGGGAGAAGGGTCAGTCCACATGGTCAAGCCCGAGCTCCACGACTTCAATCCGTCCATTGAAAACAAGACAGACGGGGGACTGCACGTACAGGAGCGGTGAAGAGCTTGCCGAACGCCATTGTGATAGAGAGACGCGAGAAGACGAAACTGATCGAGGGGTGGGATGACTCTGTTGGAGAAGAAAAGAATAGGTGAGGGGGGAAGAGTTGAGACCGGCTCAAATTTCTCTGAAATTTTTGGACAGCTGTCCCCACATTGCAGAGGTCCCCCGCTACGGCAACGGCAACAGCGACAGTAACAGCAGCAGCAGCAGATGCATCAGCCACACATTGCTCACATAAGCCAATGCTTACGCCAATATCTGTGGCTGATGGGTCGTCACTAGCCCCGATTCGGTGCACGGACCGCACCAGCATCTTCAATGGTGTCGGCGAGAATTTCTGCATTCTCAGCCTCTTGGAGCACCACGACCACCCGTTTCAAACGACAACGACACATCTCCGCAACTGATGACGCTGCCCAGCGGGTCGTTGCGAAAATGAGCCTCTTCGCACTATCAATGCGGCACTTGCGCTGCGCCAGGCAGCTCAAGTGCCCGCAATTCCAGGCACCCGCAATGCGGCCACTAGCTAGGGGCTTGCAGACCGACAGTGGCAGCAGCATGTCCGACAAAGACCTCCAGGCGCTGCAAGCCAGCGGCGCCCTGGATATGGCCTCCATTATGGCGGCACCCGAACTTCGGCTCTCGGAGATCAGATACGCGCGACCGCTCCCCATGTCGCCCTCTTACTTTTCGCGGACCCCTCGCTTCAACGACGAACACGTCAAGGTTCAGACCCTTTTCACGAGATACATGGAGCTCCCGACGGTCCCCAGCTCCGAAGCACCCCGCGTCGCGTGGAAGACGCTGGAGGACTACCGTGCGTTCACGGGAGAGCAGGTTAAGGCTTCGCACTTCGGCCGGGCACTCAGCATCGCCAAGAGGCTCAACACAATCCACCCGGACCTGATGCCGAAGGAGGTCAAGGTCGCTCTCGAGGTCTGGGCGAAGGACATCAACCCGTTCGGAAACAAGCCGAAGCCGATTCCGGTCGACAGGTACGGCCGTGCGGTTGGTGTGGGCAAGAGGAAGGAGGCCGTCGCGAGGGCGTGGGTTGTGGAGGGGACTGGCGAGGTTCTCATAAACGGCAAGACACTTGCCGAGGCGTTCGGACGCGTCCACGATCGCGAGAGTGCCGTATGGGCCCTTTACTCGACGAACCGGTTAGACAAGTACAATGTGTGGGCGCTTGTGGAGGGAGGAGGACCTACGGGGCAGGCCGAGGCGATGACGATGGCCGTTGCGAAGGCGCTACTGGCCCACGAGCCTGATCTAAAGCCCGCCCTACGACGAGGTAAGCGACCAACCCCCACCCCCAACGCCACGAGTGGCGCTAGCGAGCTTTCGAGCTACTCGGACACCTGCTAACATGTTTCTTCCACAGCTGGATGCATCACGAGAGATCCCAGAGAGGTGGAGAGGAAGAAGGCTGGCTACCTCAAGGCCAGGAAGCGCCCTGCCTGGGTCAAGCGATAAGCTTTGGCTGTTGCTCCGACAAACACCAAGCAGTGCCAAACAGCCGACGCCCGTGCATTGATGGTGTTCGGCATGACCGCCTACAGATGTGTAATTTTAGCGCAGCATCCAGTCCCAATGTAATACCACAGTGTACCAGTCATCTTATGTTCGAATACACGGGGGTTAGCACGCATGTCTGCTTGACAGCTAGTTCCCTGGCTATTCAAAACGTGTGTACTATCCATGCTTTGTGTTGCTTGGCTACCAAACTTCGTTGACCGCAATTAGCCGGACCAAAGAAACCAAACTCTTCGAGGCGAATCATCGTCGTCTTCAGGCAGTTGCAGGCAGGCGTTGGTTACCATGCCTCCGCACTGGAGGATCAACCCTGAATGCAGAGCGAACCAAGTCTCAGAGACCTGCCTCGTATCATTCCCCCACTCGGGCGCAAGCCCCTCCCCCCTTCTCCGGCTCATGCATGTGCGCTTATCAAGGCTGGGAGGGAGACCTGTTCTGCTTTCGTGGACGCCATGACGTGCGCCCAACGCAAATGGGAGTAGGAGAGAAGAATAGAAAGAAAGGGGACCCACGCGAACCCATCGGAAACACGGCACTTGTTTGGTTTTGTGCGACGCGGATGAGCGCGGGGGGTCCGCATGGCCCTACGGAGTTGATTTCCCATTTCAGTCCATCACTAAGTGAGAGACGACCGTGTAAGCCGCTGCCGATCCACAGCTTGTAGGGCGCATTGCTGTGCCAAGTGTAGCGTGCGGTCGTCCGTTTGGTGCGACTAGAAGCCTATCCGGAATAGTCTGGAAGCATCAATTGGCTAGGAGAAAAAATATTCTTAGCTGCTAGGGAGATTATCTCATGCACTGGAGATCATCTTGCGAAGACCACATGGGAAGTGGAGGAAGGGATGATGTGGGCCATGGTCGCATCCGCCAGCGCCTTGGCCTCTATTGAAGGACACTCGCATGCGTCTGTCCCTGTAAGACAGGAAACAACAGCCGCTTGCAAAATGAGATACACTAGAAACAATCGATCGGAACCGGAGTTTTGTGCAGTGCTATCAGAGCGTGCGTACTCGTGACTTCGACTGGGTCAGGATGCCTTACCCTCGACGTGGCTCCGGCCGCTGACACGAGGCCGAAGTCGTTTTGGGAACCCGCCACCACGATAAACAAGGAACGTGCACACTGGCTGTCGGGCGCAGCTCAGCGAGGATGCGAGCAATGATCAACCTCAAATAACCCCCAAACACAGTACAGCGGCCATGTTGCGGACACATCCGTTGAACCGTGGGGGTGGTCTGCCACACCCGGCCTGACCTTATTGTAGTGTAGGGGTGTGAATGAAGCCACAGTGCAGTCGCAAAGTGCCATTCACTTTATGTTGACCTGTCACACATGCAACAGGTATCAATGCCTCATTTTTAGTGCAAAAAATGCCCTAATCGTCCATATGCCGCGGTGATATAACCGGGGGTTTGACCAGGGTTGGGCTCCACACGTATCCCCAAGGAGAGTATCTGGTAAGCCTGATCATCCGGTCCTCGCAGCTCTGTACGGATAGTTGCAGCGCATGCTTCTATTTTTGTTGCTGAAAAGACGAAAGAGACTTGAGTACCATCAGCGGTCTCATTATAGTCGAAACGATACTGGCTAGCTGACGTTTGCGATTCGGCACAGCCGGCTTAACAAATGAATATGAGATACGATGTCAGCAATACATGCACCCAAGGAGATTTAGGGTATCTGAGAGTCCACCGATACCCATCCCATACGAATCTCTCGCGAATGGGTGCCGTTCTTTAAGTGCCGCGGCGAGTCGAGCACCTTGGCGTCGACGAAAGTCTGGACAGGGACCCCATCGGGGCTTCGACGATCGTTGTGCGATTACACCGCAGTGCAAGCGGCATCAAACTGTCCTCTGTCATTGTATAAGGATGTCCTAATGGGTAGGTGCTTGTCAGATATCGCTGCTCTGCCTCGCTCGGTGCGCAAGTGCGTGGCACCCAGGAGGCTCCCGATACCTAGGGTCGGTTTACCTCGCGGAACCAATTCCAAATAGCGTTCCGCATCCTTGGTCATCCTGGTATCCAGAAACCTATGGGTCGTCATTTGGGGCATTCCTATCCAGCTCTTTAAAAGGTGCGGGGCGTTCACTGGGGGGCCAAGAGCTACTGTAAAGACCACGAGTTGGGAACTGTGTCCATTAAACATTAGTCCGTATGTACTGCACTCAACGCGCTCCGCTCGTGCACTGGTATGCCGCTTTGAGGGCCCACACTGGTTAGACGAGAGGCGTATCCGCTGGTCTGAGACGTAGAGCCGCTATTCGGGTTGCAAGAGAAAGCCTGCTGCTGCACAACACTCGGCCTAATGGTCCGGATGAATCGACTTGTGTTCTGCGTTTCACGTTGTGAATGCCAGGCGTTGTCTGTGCACTCGAATTGTCGTACACATCAAGATTGGTAGTCTCTCAGTTCATGCGCCTGAACAGGAACCCATGGCAGGCAAGTATAGATTCACGTACATCCTTACGCCCAACGCAGATGGTAACAATTCCTAAGCGGGTGAATGAGCTTCGAATGATCAAGGAATACATAGCTCCTGCATCCATCGTCCCTAATAAGGTCGAAGCGTCCCATGCAGGTCAAGTAACTCCTCCACGGTGTCGAGAGTATCGCACACCTTGCGATCTTGAACCCGGAGTTCGCTGAAACCGCTGCAATCAAGTCCACGGCAGTGAGTTCCGGATGACACCGGCAGTCGGCGGAGTTGAAAATGCTAACCTCAGGCTTATGGCGCTGTTGGTTTGTGTGAGACAGAAGCCCATGCACCACGGCGCCCGACTCGTTGAGAACTGTTCAGCTGGGTGGGGGGAGTTATCAAGCTGGCCAGGACGAGAGCCTCCTCTTCTGACTTGCACTCGGGCCGTCATCGTTTTCGTTTCAGTCGATACCAAAACCTCTCACCCAATGATCGTAAATGGACAGAGAGGCTTCCAGCAGTTGTCTGAAGTTCGGATAGGGCTGACTGCAATAGAGATAACGGAAGTGCTCCACGTCATTCGTTGGTGTGGAGGAATCTCTACCCACAGACTTGTCAGGGGCACTATAGAGCTGCAGGTGAGAGTGTTCTTCTTAAACAAGGGAAGGGGAAAGGGAAAATCAAGACCATCAACGGTCAAGGTTCCAATCCACTTGTACCAAGTTGATGGAGGAGATCGCCTCGTCCCAACTGTATACCATCAAACCTTTGAATATCCGTTGAAAAGTCGTGCACCTAGTTGAAGCTCAAGCTCGACGGAGTGTCGTCAAAAAGAAGCCGAGCCCCCCATTGCCCAAACTGACCAGGGTTGTGGTCCCATTGAAACAGGATTGACCCGCCCATTCCAAGCTAGGAGTGGGGTGACCCTATCATACATGAACCATTCCGCAGCACCGCTCTTGCCCCTCTTCCGCATGTTCATGTCCAGCTCCTGCCAATGAAACCCTCCACTGTCCACGGTGTAAGCGGCTGGATTCACACTATGCACGCCAGTGCCTGCTCGTAGTGTACATTAGACCCTATCCAGTGAGTGTGCTGCTGTAACCGAGAGGAACCATTATTGATTCCTCCTCCATCGGATACAGTGTAGTGTCCCGGCCGAACATCCCTTCTCGGCACTCTCTAGCAGACATCGTGTTTTTCAACCTAGGACGCGAAAGACGGCAGGATATAGTAGAAAAGCAATTGAGGTTATCTCCTCTTGACGACCTTGGCTGCGCCGTGCGTGGGCGTGTCCAGGTGGTCAGCACAGGTAACCAGCTCAATATAGCATCAAATCCAATCCATAATCCGTGCGTTGATACTGTGCACTTCGTACCTGCATATCGCGCACATGCGGCAGATTGAACTTTCCTTCGCACCCTGCTCTCAGGTTGCTCGCAGAAAAGACTCCAGGCGGGAAGTGGAGACTGGAAGCATCAATGAGTTTACATATGGCTCTACTCGGACTACATGTACTGATTTACTCCGTATAACACCGTTTCTGTGTCATGCAGCATGCTGTAGAGTGCCCTGGTCTTTCGTTCAAGCACCAATCTGGTCGACTGATCAAGGATCAATGCAATCCATCTACCAAACGATTCGACTGATGTACACTACGAGGAATGGTCTTGCCCGCGGGACGAGTGGGATGACCTGAACTCGGGCAATCTTCTTCGGTATCCGGATTCACCTTTCGGACGGAACCAGCTGGACACCCTTGTGGTTCTGATCACGAGGATCGATGGTCCGGAACGCAGCTAGAACTCTGCCTGTGTGGGAAAGGCGTCGAGATGCAATGCGCTGTGCTCCCATGGCTGATACCCCTGATGGCGGCTCAGCGTATAGTCCGTAGTACCGTGGGCCAGGGCCATCAACGGGCCACCCATGCAGTCGCAGGTTAAGGTGAAAGAAGACTCACATCGACGTGCAGAGATCTGAGTCTAGAGAAAGATCTCGCTGCGACTCGTAGATCATGGCTTCGCACGGTTGTAGCGAGGCTGACTCGATGCAACACTGCACATGCGGATGGAGGGAGGAAGATCGTCGCGATTCTCCCAATGCCAACCCTTGCGGAGAGGACTGAGTTAAGGCTAAACTCGAATCTGCGGCTCTCCTCCAAACTGCCGTGACGAAGCCATGCCGACCCACGAGACACAACCCGGACAACCCTGAACCTGGTTTATCTGACGACTTTGCTCCAGACTGATCTCTTGCGAGGCCCCCAAACCGCGGGAAGCACGGCGGCTATCTCTACGGAATATTCGACCCAGAAACAGCGAAGAAATGACAGCCGGTATAATAAGCACGGATAATGGTCGATATGCTGAATTCTGAAACACCTGGCCGCTTCCCTCGGCCCCTGGAATCATTCGAGAATGTTTCCATCAGCCATATTGCAACCACCCAGCCACCCTTCCTGGACCTCGTCCGTGCTCTTCATATTTCAGGTCCTCCACGATCAAATGGTACTTTCCTGCATCCCCCTTCATCCAAATCCTCTTGTACAGTGCCGCACCGTGAAAGGCTGCGCTCGCGTGGTCTCTGGTAGGGGTTTGAACGGCCATCGGAACCATGAGGCGCCTAGCATTGAATGATCTCCGACTGGTCCAAAGCGCTGTCGTTCTCGCTTCCGCGTGAACTGTCCTTGCAGGGGCCTATAGATTCAAGCATTGATCGATGTCTGACGACTAGCCCTTGCCCCTCCTAGGCTCCTTGGCGCGCCTTGAAGTGCGGAAGCTTGCCCTGAGCTCCAGCTCCTCGGCTTTATCTCGCCAAGAGTTATCTGCCTCGAGTTCTCTTGCATTGACGCCCGGCCCCAAGCACCCAGTCCAAGTATACACTAGTCTTGGGCGGATTTACCCGGACCTCGAGTCCACTAATGATGGTCTAAGAAGCTGTCGCATCCAAATTGATACCCTGGAAAGCTTCAACCCATTGGAACGCACCCCTTAGGAGAGCATTTGTAAGAAGAAGGAGCAGAGTAAGACGCCCTCCTGGTGTCAAGCTGTCAGTCCCGTGAAACGCTTATCAACGGGTCGTACCTGGATTCTAGATACCGCCGGCGTTCATCCTACACTAGAGGTGACGTATTTAGCGTTTACTACCATTCCCTATCCCCGTCCTCTCCTCATTCACCTAGTCATTATTGCGCTTCGGTCGCTCCGGCCGTCAGGCCCAGGGCTCCTGCAAAGCGGTACGGATAGTGCATATTGTCAGAGACGGGTTATAGCACTCTAAGAGGTAAAACAGCCATCCCCAATGCGAGCAGGATGGCCTGAGAACCGGTTGTCGCCTACCGAGGGATTATGCACCAGGCGAACTCCCCTCTGGGCATATTCTGCGTAAGTGTGGATAGTCAGGGACTCCGGGCGCAAGAACGACGGTGATCAAGATCCAAACACTTCAATGAGTGCCTAGCGGTTTATGTTTGCTATGACTAGAACAACGACGAGGAAACACAGCACTGATAGTTCCAGTCTCCCGTGTGTAAATGGCCCTCGAACCAGAAACCTTATTTGATCCCAGCCTTGTTGTGATGTCGAGGAGTATACTGTAGCCACCCAGGGTGCTCGCAACATTCTAGGAAACATTCTGGAACATCTAAGCGAAATGAGCATCGGTTGAACGGCTCTCTAGTGTAGTGTATACAGGCCATACCACGAAAGTAGGTACCTAGGGTGGTACTGTGATCAGTGATACTGCAACGGATCAATGTACTCATACGCCAGTGGCCCTGGTCAGACCCTCTGAACATCAGTGCACAAGGGCTTGTGATTGTGGGTCGCTAGGCGGGCACCACGGATCTGAAGCGTTCTCCAATCCAGGGGTTACCTTTAGGGTTCAAATGTCACTCCCACGAGTGTGGAGGAGACGGCCTTGCCGGGTTCCACAACATGGGCTGTCAATTTGCAAATTGGCATGAAATGATTGATTGCAGGTGCATGCAGGGCGAAGCATTCATTTCCCAATACACACTGCGTTGGGGGGGGATAGTGTAGTGTGTTAGCTCCATTGGTATCTTGTGTACGATGTTTTCCCCACACTTACAGCAGCAGTCGCGATTCAGGGTATGTTTGGGATCACCACCGCCATGACGCAACCAACTCACCGAGAGCAGCGTGAAATTGGCCGGATGGGAATCACCGAACGAGCAAGCCAACGCCGAGCCAGTCGATCACACCAGTACTAAAAAGGCAACAACAATCTCTGTAAGGATGTTTAGTGCGATGGTCCCAGCAAGCAGTAGCTTCTTTCGTTCAGCACGAGCACCTCGTGCTGTGATGTTGTTTCCTAGCAATATTCGCACATGCAATGAAAATCCAATACTCCGTGCGCTTGAATTCGTATTGGGTCGTTCGAGCTATGATCTAATTTGCTTCGAGGCAAACTTCGAGTCTTCGAGTTGTTCCTCTTCCTATGGCTCCCAATCCTTTAACACACGTCCAGCTGCAGCAGCATTTTCTGCAACCCTTTAGTGATAGCGCTATGAATGAAGCGGAAAGGCCACAGGGTAGAACCTGCCTGTGTTCAATGACCGCGCACAGTTACCAAGCCCCGACCATCTCTGTACTGAGGCTTCATATTTCTTCACAACTGCTCCCCTTCATTGACAGTATCATCAAATCAACTTGAACATCGATCAACCGGAACTGATCCATTTATACACATGAGACCAACACAAAAGTCCGCAACAGCCTCTCCACGCGGGTCCGGGCTCCACTGAGACACAATCACAGATCAATGATATCTCCACATGGTATACCAAACTCAGACGCCACACTTATACAGATGACTGGAGGCACTGTCCGCGGAAACGACATAAAATTACCTGTTCAGCCCCTTAACCAACCAGGGAGGCATCTGTCGGCCTTGCTCTAATCGCAGAAACATTGGAAGTCACATCAATTCCTTTGATACCCCTGTGTCGTCTTCCGTGGCTCCAGCAGCTTTACGAATCACACCGTCCTCACCCTAGGCCGGCTGCCTTACGATACAGAAGGCACCCAGGCCAAGCACCTGTAAGTCATCGAATTCTATAATGAGCTCACCTGTCCCGTGTGGCAGTCGGCAGACCCATCGATGCCCACATGCACCTGAAGCACTTTCCCCTAGCCGGCCCATCATCCACGTGGTTTTCCCCCTCTTGTATCCCGAACTTGTGGAGAAGTGCTTGCTCCGCCCCTGCCTGTTTTATGGCGAAGTGTCATACAGGTGGAACTGCCGGCAGTCAGGCCCGGTGTGGTGCTTTCCGTGCTGTTGCCCCGGTCTTACATCCTTGGATTGGCGCTTCCGGTAGCAAGTGCCTACCGAGAGCGGTGGCCCCTAATGACAGTCGCTGGTGCATTACACTTTTGGGGTTTGAGGAGTTCACATCCAATGCGCCTGCCATGCGGGTGTCATGACGGGGAGGTGCTCTTGCTAGTCGTTCATATCAACGTAGACCATGTTCTGAATGGTCTGGGCGGCTCTTGCCTGCTTCACGTCAACTCACAGTCAATTTCCGTCTTGTTCGCAACCACCTTGATTGTCCGCACAGTCGTGCTCTTTCCGTTGCAGTCTCTGTTCCTTCAGACCTCAAGTTTTTGGCCCTGCTGTGTGGAATGATCCCGAAGCAGAGGTACAGGATTGCTACCAGAGTGTTGTACCTTCCTCCGGACATTTGATGACACTGGAACTCGCAAGTGCAAGTCACAGCACCGCGTCACTGCGCCATGAAGTACCCGATACCAGTGTACTTGTGCTGGGGGGCTATATTCACTTTTTATTTACATGTTTCCGATGGGAGTTGATTAGAGCCATGATCCTTGCAACTTCCCTTGATTTTGCCATGTATCATCCAAACCACGACTTTCACGCCCCGCCCTTCTCTCTATCTCACACCCCCCAGTTCTCCCTGCCCCTGTTGTCCCTACGGAGGCTTGCCCCATTGGCCATGAGAACCGTTTTCCTCTGTCTTCCGTGTTGTTTACAGTTGGACATCCCATTGATCCATCGGTTCTATGCCCTATCCATATGCCCCATCAATAATCTCTGGTCGCTTCTTCCCTTCCCCCCCACCGCCGTCGCGGCGGCAGCGGTTACTCCATCGTTGTTTGACACACCGGGTCCTTCTCCCCCCCCCCCCTCAAGATTACTCGCACCCCCCATAATCCACCGTTGGGTCCCTGTTCAAAGCCCCGGCCTTCCACTGGCCACTGTTTGCCGTTCGCGATCAGCACCTTGCCCGTCGATTGTGGAAACTAATGTTCTATGGCTCAACCAGCCCTCCCGACTCTCCGGTCGACCAGATGCCTATGCCGCTATAGCCCTCGTCTACGTCTAATCACATACCTCCGCAGCTTCGTCGACCCCGACAATATATATGCGGCCTGCTCTCCTAGGTCTCAGCATCCGGTCGAGTCAAGTTCCCGCACTGCTTTAGTCAGACGGGAAAGCCAGCACTATCGCCCTCTCACAGCACTGAGCCGTCCGTCCATGCAAAGGCCATTGAGTATCCGTCTCGTCAACCTACGCTTTCTTCCTTCTTCCAGAAGCCCCGAGGCTCAGGCGAACAACTTCATTGGGGAACCCTGTTCAGGCCCTTGAATTGGCTTTCGACGGTGCAACCTCATCTTCTCAAGCAGGGTCTTGAAAAATCGCGCTGCTCAAAGTCTTTTTCTCCGTACTGTAAGTGGCGCAAGGATTACCCCAGTACGGCATCTCAACGTGGTATACTCTTACCTTTAAAACACGTCGCCCTCTGCTTGCGTGTACATGCTCGTCGTTCCAACGGACTACCCACCTCCCTCTCCCCTCCCCCTCCTCCTCCGCCTGGTTTTTTCCCCCTTCCTCTATCTACCCAATGCGCGCCGACCATGTAACTGACATGTCGCCTCTCATTTCCTATTCTATACAGAATAGACGCTTTTCCGGTCACGGCTGTGCCTACCTATTCCCGACGGCTGGACCAGCTCCTGGGTATTCCCTTCATTCCATTCCTTTTGAGTCGTAATTTTTTTTTCTCTTCTATCTTCAAGCTGTGTCTCCTCAGCTCGTTGTGCGAAACTACCGTGCCATCTTTGCGCGTCCCCCTCGACCACTCACGCCATCCCTTCGCCTGCAGTGGCACACATAGCTCCGGCGAAGCCTATCCTCGGCTTACACTCTCGTCCCATTTCCGACACTTGGCGCACGTTGCTAGCCTCTCCGTTCCACTACCGGCCCGGCTCACTGCTGCGTCGTTTTGATCACCCTAACAACCGGTAGAGCAACGAAAGGCTTATACGCTTCGTCTTGTCCTGGCCGCAACGGTCCCTCCCTCTTAGTCGGACTCCCTAATACGGACGATCGCGTGATAAGGATAACACATCCAGCGCAGAGGCCGAAGACACCGGGCGAGACCGTCAAATACGGCATCACGGCCGTCAGCTGACGAGGGCAGCTCGACATCAGCTGCGGCATCAAGTGCCTGATCTCACTGGGGGTATGGACAACTCCCGCGATCGAAGGAACGAGAATGAACAGCCGGTACACGGCATGGCAAACCAAAGATTTCAGTACCAAGACTCAACTCCTTCACGGCGGAACATGGCGGGCAGCGCGACCGACCGGTTTCGACCACCGCCCCTCAATACCTCAGCAGCGCGCGGGGTAGGGGGAACCAGCAGCTATAGCGGGTACTATCAGGACTCGGCGTCTGCCTTTTCCGGGGGAGGAATATCCCAAGGCGCTATGTCCTATCAGGCAACAGACTACACCCAAGACGGCAGGCAGACCCAGGCGTTCGGCGCATACAACCCTAGCATGATGTATCCCGTCGGTCAAAGCGGAGGTCAGAACCCTTACGACACGGCGCAGCAGTTCCAGACGCGGCAGCAATCAACAATACCAATGATGACCAGCGAGGTGCAGCCCTACTTCCATCCAGATACGGGCTCGGCAAGTACGCAGTCGGGTTTACCGTCGGCGCAGTCATCCAGTGCAACGCCCTCAACGACGATATATCAACAGCAATCGCAGATTCCGGGCTTTTCAAACCAACTGCCCTCGGTCGGAGGGGCCATGGGTAGTTCTCAGCCTCCGGCGACAGGGGTGGCCATAGAAGAATCCGACTATCCAGGCTCGGGAGCGGGAATGGAGGAGCGGTGGACTGACTACCAAAACCAATTAGCAACGGTGTTCCAAGACATCCGGAGCGGATCCTTGCAAAGAGCAAGTGAGACACTTCTGGCTGTATCTAATTGGCTGTTGACACAGGTGGTGGAGTTAGGTATGTTGGCGGATACTGGACCTTACATGTCCCTCGGTCAAGGAAGAGCACGGACTACTACATTTTTGTATGGCTGTTCGCTGAACTAACGTTTAAACGGGCAGGACTTCATGTCGACGACCGAAATCTTCATACAGATCGCCTCAAACTCTGGAACGATTTCAATCATGCGTGGTTAGGAATGCTACAGAAGCAAAAGGATATGGTGGAGTCGGGCGACAAACCGCAAGGTGCACAAATCCTGATAACGAAGGATGACTTGGAAAAAATGGGCAAAGAACTTGTTAGGCTATGCGACGGCGTCGAACGGCATGGCCTCGTGGATTACCAATACGGAGTGTGGGAAGAGCAGATCATTGCAGGTGAGTTGAGTTCCGAAGAACGCGACAAGGGAAGGGAAAGGGGTGTGACGGCCAGACGCAGGGTCCTCGGAGGGGGAAATCATTGGTGCAGAGAGCTTAGACTAACGATGGTGCGCAGTGCTCACAGACTGTCTTGATCTTTACGACGCTGCTGAAGAGTCTGGTCCGAGCGGGGGATCAACATGAATCTCCGACTGGACTTTGCCCTCCCACATCCCATGTCGATGATTACATGGGGACAACACTCTCTGCTACAGTCGAATTGCCAACTTGTGAGCACTTGCAGTGGATACTTTTCCCCTACACTCTCGTCCTCGACTAAAGCACTGGTTGCTGTTGGCGGGGGCCCCTGGCCGAATGTGCCCAAAACAGGGCACCGTTTCTGATGGGGGCGTCTACTCCAGGCTTCTCTGGCAGCATGGTTCCTTCCGGACTCCGAACCATGGAGTTCTGCTCCGAGTGGGCTCAAGTTCTAGACCACCCCAAACGGTACCGAAATGCGTCTCGATTAGAAGTACCTCCTGAGAGGATCTGAGTCTCACTTCATTTCTCGCAGCCGAAATGGTAACCACTCCATACGGTTGTATTTGGCTTCTCGAAGCCTTTTCACTGCACATACTATTTTACCTCTATTGGAGGCACATGTATCTGTTCTGCCTGGATTTAAGAAAGGGGAGAAAATATGTTTTACGTATGAAAGATACCCAGGAACGATTTTCGTTATTAGAGGAGGTGATTTTTTTGGGCGATGGGAAGCAAGAAGTACAGACATGGGGCCCACGGGTTTGGGCTGCACCCTTCCCTGAGGGTTGGGCTGCAGAAGTGGATGTGTTTAGCGGACGGGCGGTGGAGACGTACAGTTTGTCGGCTCTCAGCATCATCTGGAAGACATTTTTTTCCTTTCTTTCTCACAGGCTCCGTACAGGGATCCATATTCACCGCGGCGACTTGTTTCGTTTGTTCACGAATTACATGAAGAGCAAAGATGCTATGGTGTTATATACATATACGGCTGGCACACCTATCTAGATGGAGACGCAGCGACGAGTCCACACGGGCAGGGAGGAGAGCGGCGTTGATCAAATATAGTCGGCGTGGTGATGCCTTCGCGTTGATATTCAGTGTTGGTCCACCATTTACATGTACTTGCTGGTGTGGGAGACTCTATTGGCGGCGCGGGTAACGCACAGGTCGATTTCCTCGACCCTTTTGCCAACAGGTCATGGATACTCAGGGATATGAGTTCGGTGGCGGGGAAGAGGAGATCCGGATCGTTTCCCAATGCGCAGCGATAGCGTCTCAAGCTGTGACGAGAGGAGACACTCGTTGGGACGGGGCGTGTATGTCATGTTGCGAAGGATTGTTTTTCGACGTGGCACCAGGGACCCTCATTTTCCCAGGTTCATGTTCTCTTCTCGGCACAGGTTTGGTTCGGGGGCCTACACACAGACGCAAGCGGATGTTTAACATAGTCTCGACTATTTTCGCTGATCAACTGGAACCGATATCTATTCTCGAAAGCGCAGCTACTGTCAGAGTGCTGTTTGAGTTAGATGCGGGGAAGAGGGGAGTCTATGCGGCTTTAATAGAGGCTCTTGTGGTTTGACGCATGCGCATGCACATGCACAGATGCATGCATCATGCCGAACGGTGCAGGGGTCTTTGGCGAGAACAGGACCATCTACGTGTATTAGCGTCAGGTAGTGGTGTAGGAGGGGAAAGGGGCGTTGAGAGTTAAGGGAGGGAGAAGGGGATTGAGGGGTAACACTGGAGTCCCAGGGAGGAAATGTTGTGCGTGTGAGACGCAGCAATGAGGATCCATGATTCCATGTCCTTACAGGTTGCGGCATTCTAACCGTGCGACACCACTGGGTCAAGCGCGATGCATGTGAACTTGAAGTCATCAATATCCGAACCACACTGACTGACCCCTCCGAGAACGTGCGGGCACCCCTCGCTCCGGGGTATGCATCCTCCGATAGGTGCTGTTGGACGGCCGCAATGGCATCAAAACGATTGATGCATCATTGATATCAATCAGAAGTTGCCATTCGATGTCAGTTCGATGTGGCGCTTCCGCGCAAACACGTCGAAGGCATGTGATGTGTACATGTATTATCGGAGCTGACCAAGTGCGTTCCAGTGAAGCCTCACCTCGGCTAGTTGCAGGACTGGTCGATAGCGGAATCAATCCGAACCTGGTTCTGATGCGATGCTGTCGGTTTCACCACCTCGGTGTTCGCATTGAGCCCGGTGGTACTCGGCCAAATGGCCAGCACAGCGCATGGCGGCGCTGGGAGCAAGGGGTCGGAACCATCGACATCAAAACCGGACACGGATGTTGAAGCCTTACTCGCATCTTGATAATCGCCAGTGGTGTTCATCGCATTTGGTCGACGATAATACCAGACATGGACGACATAACATCAATAATAAGAGCGGGCTGCTATTGAAGCCGAGTAAAACCGGGTTGTCCTTGTACCGAGCAAGGGAACCGCAGTTGAGGTTTCCTAGCTGCCCCGGGTCCAGGTTTCCAGGGAGCCGCTTTACGATGAAAACCAGATCATGGATTTTTGACGTATTGGATTAAAACATTGGACAAGTAGCACGGCATGCTAATTGCAATAGCAGAGTTCAGATATCCCAACTTTCGGCCATCAACATCAATCCGTGGATACTGGATGTCCCAACTTTTCTTCCCGTCTGGTGTCACAGTCTCTTCGTATTCTTCTCTGACGCCACCACCCGCTGTTTTGGCACGACACACATCAAAATGCATGCATCCAATTGACGGATCATCCCTCTTTCGTACGGTCCTGGGCGGCGATCATCCACACCCATCTCGACCTCAGTCCACATACAGACGCCCCTTGATGTTACATGTACCTTCATACTCTACTCATATAATCGGCTCGCCTATATAACGCCAACTAAGACCACCGGCTGCACTACCGATAGACCTCCCCGTTTCCGTACGTCGGTGGCTTCCGCCCTACGGAGTACTTGCCGATGGAGGACACTGTCGCCTCCACGGGCATCGACGGTATCATTGATATACGATATCAAATTACCGTTTGCCTCCCGACATTTCACATCTTTCGTCACACCGGTATCTCACAGCCTCTTGTGCTTTACAACTTACATCTCCGACTCCTTAAATGGGTGACGGATTAGGACTCTCGCATGATTTGCTGAAACACTCCCATCCATTCATGTTTACATTGATGGTGTGCACCACTCGATACATATCTAGGGGCCGGTTCCACTGGACCACCCTTACATTTTTAAAGCGCCGGGCTTTGCACCATATCAAATTTCGAAAAGTCTTGTATTAACCCGGGACTAGACAACATCTTTGAATTCCTATTCGATGGGGAAAGTTGTG
>JAXQGT010000080.1:0-18498 GCA_037040375.1 Basipetospora sp. M8501
ATTACATGATTATATAAGTAAACCAACATGGTCAGGCGCTAGTCGATTTGACACATGGTGATGCTAAGAACTGCATAACGCTGCTACTGTAAGTAGGAGTATCGAGTATGAATTTATGAAATTGACACACCTGACACATAGCTGCACTGTGTTCATGGTCCGAGCGAACTATTTTGAGGCCTCAGCCTTCCGAACCTTCTGAAATTTCGTCCAACACCCGCTGTGCTCCACTGTGCCCGAAATCTTTCCCCTGCCCATATACACTCTACATCTCTCCTTGTCAATACTCCCACCACCTCCACAGCAGACTCGGACAATTCTCAGTTCTCTTCCCAACCACATCCACATCCACGGCCACAACTACCTTGGCCACAAAACCCCTTTGATCTTTATTATCCTGCTCTACTCTGCTGCCTGAGGGCCGTTATCTATTAATGACTCGTAAGTATCTCGCCATGCCCTCAAAATCCCTAGCCCTTTCCCGTCATCGTGGGACTGGGCCTTGTCCCCAGCCTATACCCCATATTCGCCGCGGCCCTATACAGAGCACTATATCACTGGGAAGTGGTATATAAACCTCATGGCATACTCGTTATTGATGGAGACGATCGCGATTGATGGCGTCGGTACGTTTGTTACCCTCTGTGGGCACACTGCCAGCTATTCATCCCTCAATTGCCTCTCCATCACCCTCAGCCTCGCGATCATCAAAGATCGGTCGAGGATGCGATGACGGGCATGGCACTTCCAATTCCGGCAATTCCTACACTTCAGATGCTTCAGACTTGTCGCAGACGCCACGCCCACCTGCTCAGATTACTTGCTGCCTCAACAGTACCCTACAGACCTGCTAACATCTCATTCCGTCTCTAGCAGGCAGCCTTGTCATCGGATCCCAGCATGTCTCCCACCCCGGAAACGGGTCCAGTCAATGGACACGTATCTCCGCCGCCTGTCATGTCAACTGAATTTGATAACGGCGACCAAGCCTCCGAATCAGGCCTGTCCGACGTTCGGGACGTTGTTGTTGCCGACACGCGATACCAGGCCGCCTCAGTCGCAAGCTCCAGCCAAAGTCCCGTCGAAAACGATGCCGGCCCCGATGCCCTCGCCTCTATAGACGCCAGCGAAAGCAGTGATACCAATGACAATGCTTCTGATGATGCGGATTACGACATGGACGATGGGAGCATACCATCCCCTCAGACCGACGGCGCGTCAGCCAGCGGGTCTCCTTCGGAGGACTCGCGCCGGACTGCGAAACGGAAGCTGCCGGGTGAAGAAGACTACATGAATCAAAACCCAGAACTTTATGGTTTGAGGCGCAGTGTAAGGAGACCCATGCATTACAGTTCGCGCGTAGCAGCTGGCTAACATTCTTTCATTATAGGGTCGTGCCACTCAAGCTCGGAGATTCGTATGTTACTGTTTAGCGCCTCACTTAACATTGGGACCTCCCTCCATCTGACATTGTACCCACTCTATAGGTCGAATCTGACTCGGAATCGGAATCTGATGTCGTGGCACCTAGCCGGCGACCTCAGAAGAAGCGCCGATTAGAGAGCTCTCAGCCGAGTACGTCCTCCGGACCCCTAACGCCTCGTCATGTAATCTATTTCCTAACTGTGCCTATAGCTTCGAAACGAGCTACCCCTGCTCGCCAGCCGTCGGTTTCTGATTCGGACTCTGATAACTATGGAGGCGCCCGCGCAAAAACCTTTCAGAGGAAAGCCCGTCGCCAGCGGGCGGAGCAACCAGATGTCGCATACGCCGAAAAGCGATGGTCGAGTCGCCGAGCCGCCCAAGTACAGCAAGGCATGTACCAAGAGAGCAGCGATGACGAGGAAGATGAAACGATGTTGGAAAACGATTGCGTCGAGGAGTACGTCGATACCAGACCATACATCGAGAAAGTCCTTCGTCACCGGCCCAAAGAGGGCGTTGCGATCACAATCGGCGCGGACAAATTTGACTTCGAGTACTACATTAAGTGGGAGGGGAAGTCGCACTTGCATGATACTTGGGAGGACCCCGAAGACCTCAAGGACTGCCGTGGACATCGGAAGTTCGAGAATTACTTCAGGAAGGTCGTATTATACGAGCTGGATATCAAGTTCAACGACGACGTCCCTCCCGAGAGTAGGGAGCAGTATCTTCTCGACAGGGAGCGGGATGAGGAGGCTCTAGAAGACTACACAAAGGTCGAGAGGGTCGTTGCTGTTCGGAACGCCGAGCATGGCTCGGAGTACTACATCAAGTGGAAAGGACTCGCTTATGACGAGTGCACATGGGAGAGCCACTCGGCCATTGCCCCTACTTTCCAGGACAAAATCGACCAGTACTTGGAACGATCAGCACGGAATTGGGTTTCAGACCGAAAGGAAGCAAATCCGGACACGAGGTCCCGGATGCTAAAGCTCGAGGAACAGCCCGACTACATTGTTGGTGGAGAGCTGCGCCAGTTCCAGCTCATGGGGTTGAACTTCCTTTGCCTCAACTGGACCCGCGGGAACAATGTTATTCTCGCTGACGAGATGGGCCTGGGCAAGACGGTTCAGTCCGTGTCATTCTTGAGCTGGCTTCGAAACGACCGTTTACAGGAGGGCCCCTTCCTAGTCGTTGCACCCCTCAGCGTCATCCCGGCTTGGTGCGACACGTTCAACCACTGGGCCCCGGATCTGAACTATGTTGTCTATTTGGGACCGGATTCCGCTCGTCGCATCATCCGGGATAACGAGTTGCTTGTCAACGGAAACCCAAAGAAGCCAAAGTTCAACGTCCTCGTAACGTCGTACGATTACATTCTTGCGGACTGGCAGTTCCTCGGAACGATCAAATGGCAGGTCCTTGCGGTGGATGAAGCGCATCGCTTGAAGAACCGCGAATCCCAGCTTTACGCCAGGCTATTCAACTTCAACGTTCCCTGCAAGGTACTAATCACTGGAACGCCAATCCAGAATAACCTTGAGGAACTCGCTGCACTCCTGGACTTTCTCAACCCGGGCCGAGTCACTATCGAGGGTGACCTGGAGTCCCTTTCCGCCGATGATGCTCAGGTCGAATTGGAGAAACTCCACAAGTCAATTGCCCCTTACATTCTGCGGAGAACCAAAGAAACCGTGGAGTCTGACCTGCCCCCGAAGACCGAAAAGATCATCCGCGTCGAGCTATCCGATGTTCAGCTTGAGTACTATAAGAACGTGTTGACACGCAACTATTCCGCTCTGCGAGATGTCAACGGCCAGAAGGCCTCACTTCTCAACATCATGATGGAACTGAAGAAAATCAGCAACCATCCATATATGTTCCCGGGAGTTGAGGACAGGGTACTTGCTGGAAGCACTCGTCGAGAAGACCAGATCAAAGGCTTGATTACCAGCAGTGGCAAGATGATGCTACTTGACCAGCTTCTCACGAAACTGAAAAAGGACAACCATCGAGTACTCATCTTCAGCCAAATGGTTAGGATGCTTGACATCCTTAGCGACTATCTGACATTTCGCGGCTACAAGTTTCAAAGGCTCGATGGTACGATTGCAGCAGGTCCGCGTCGAATGGCGATAAACCATTTCAACGCCGACGACAGCGAAGACTTTTGTTTCCTTCTCTCCACCCGAGCTGGCGGACTTGGTATCAATTTGATGACCGCCGATACTGTCGTTATCTTTGACTCGGATTGGAACCCGCAAGCGGACTTGCAGGCTATGGCCCGAGCCCACCGTATCGGACAGAAAAAGCCTGTCAATATCTACCGTCTTGTCTCGAAGGAGACAGTCGAGGAGGAGGTTTTGGAGCGTGCTCGCAATAAGCTCTTGCTTGAATACCTCACCATACAAGCCGGCGTCACAGATGATGGAAACGCCCTAAGAGAGGAGTTCACCAAGAAGGGCCTCAAGGTGGATGGGCCCGCGTCGGCCGATGACATCCAGTGGGTACTCAAGATGCGTTCTCAGAAGATGTTCGAGCAGTCCGGCAACCAGGAGCGCCTCGAGCAACTTGATATCGATTCCATCTTAGAGAATGCCGAGGTTACGAAGACCAAGGTTGACGACAAGATCAACCTGAGCAGCGGTGGGATTGACTGGGACAATTTCATGCAATACACCGATGTCAAGGTCGATGACATTGCTTTGGACTGGGACGAAATCATCCCGGCCGAGCGACTAGAGGAGATCAAGAAGATGGAGGAGAAACGGAAACATGAGGAATATCTCGCCAGAGTCGCCGAAGAGAACGCGCCTCGTCGGGCTGCCATGAAACATCGCAATGCGGAGACCGATAGAGCGGACCGCCTTGCTAAGAAGCGCCAGCGAGAAATGCAAAAGGAACGTGAGCTCGAAATCAGGCGGGCACAGCTGAAGGATCCGAAGCGACCTCTCAACGAAAAAGAACAGCGCAACCTTATTCGGGCTTTCCAACGCTTTGGCTGTATGGAAGACCGGGTGGAAGATATCGTTCAAGACGCCAAGCTGACGGACCGGGACCGCGACTTTCTCAAAGCATTCGTGGATGACTTCATCAAGGCCTGCCAGCAAGCGATCGATGACAACAATGCCAAGCTTGCACAAGCAGAGCGGGAGTCGGCAAAGGCGCCCACGAAGAAGGATAAGAAGGCTGTATTGTTCGATTTCCGTGATCTCAAGAAGGTGAACGCTGAGACGCCGCTGGAGCGTCCGCCACAACTACGACTCCTGCGACAGACTATCAAGGCACACGGTGACTGGAGGACGTTCCGCCTGCCTGATGCATCCAAAGCTGCCCATTATAGCTGCGAATGGGGACAGCGGGAAGATGGCATGCTGCTTGTGGGCATTGACAAGCATGGCTTCGGCGCCTGGACCCAAATCAGGGACGACCCTGTTCTTGAGATGGGGGATAAATTCTTCCTCGAAGAGCACCGCATTGGAAAGAAAGAAGAGAGGAGCAAGGTGGGCGACAAGAAGATGAAGGCACCAGGGGCTGTACATCTCACTCGACGTGCGGAGTACCTCATCTCGGTCCTCCAAGCGAAGTACACGGATGACCCCACTGCTCAAAGGATAGTTGACGGCCACCATCGCAAGAAGCCTCTTCTCACCAATGGCCATCGGGCCTCTCCTGCGCCAGGGATGGCGAGAAAGGGAAGCCAGCAAAGTGGTCGTACTCGCGACACGGTTGACCACCGCCGGTCTCATAGCATCACCGATGACCGAGATCTTGGTAGATCTGATGCCAAGAGGAAGCTCAGCCGAGCTGATACCGACCGTGACAGGAGATCGCGGCCCACAAACGATCCGCGGAGGTCTAGAGACTATGATAGGGAAGCATCGCCGAGATCGTCGAACCGGCGATACCGCGATGACAGGGATGACCGTGATCACCTTAGGCACCGGCGGGCGGATGACCCTCGGCGGTACGACGACCGTGACCGTGACCGTGACCGTGATCGTGATCGTGATCGGGACCGGGACCGGGACCGGGACCGGGACCGTGGACGTGATGATCGCCGGCAGAAAGACCGTGATCGCTCTAGAGACGACCGGAGAAGGCGTGAAGAGCGTCGACCGAAGGATTCGCGCGATCCTGCGACGAACGATCATCGTGCACAGGCGCTTGAAAGACTCGCCCGACTCCGCCGCTTGGGTGACAACCCGGGTGAGAGAACGCGTGATGATGAGGTCATGCTTTGGTACATCCTCAAGCCCGTAAGGAGCAACTTTGAACGCATCTTGTCAACCACAAAGGAAGCTGTTGGCTCCAAGAAGGAACGCGCCACCATCTTTGGTCAGGAACTCAGGGTGATTGGAGACTTCTTGACGGAGAAGACCAAGGTCGACGGGCTGTCCCCTGACCTCGTGAATCGCTTCTGGTAAGTCCATCGTTGAAGACGGGCCATTAGTTTCGTGATGAGTTCTTACTGACTTTATACAGGGATTTCCTTGGCAGCTTGTGGCCTATCGAGCAGGCAAAAGGCGGCATCTCGGGTACGAAGCTCGCAAGCATGTACGAGAAACTACTCTTGACGAAGGAGCAGAAGGCAGCGCTGGCAGCCAAGGCAGCAAAGGACGGGGAGGGTTCCACTACCCGCACCAACGGAGCGTCGTCTTCCACCGCAAAGGCGAATGTATGAGTCGGGTCTTCTGTACGGGCGAAAACCAAAGACGTGGATAGAGTCAATATGGCTTTAATGGCACGATGACATGCCTGTCCAGTCATTGTTGTGAAGGATATGGTCTTGTTCTGCTTTGCACGATCCGATATCATTTTGCGCGCATCTCGTGGTTTCTCTGTTTTTTTTTATATCTCATCTCACCCAGACATTTCCATACTCGGGGATACCGCTAGGATTCTAGCCCAATTGTTTTCGTTTACGTGGTTCTTGGGCATTGTTTATCATCTTCTTTTATATGCATGGCCGGCGTCCAGGAGGGGAAAGAACGCAGAAGAACTCTTATATCATGTGCGTGGCCTGGCACCCTGCCACAGCTGGGCAGAAGCGGTTTTTTTCTTTTTATTTCTAGCGTCGGACAGAAAAAGGAGGCGTATCTGTTCATTCACGTTTATGTTTCTTCATTTTCTTTTCGGAAGGGAACATGTCTAAAGGAGGTTTTTTCGAAAGCTAGGTAGGACAGGGCTTTCCGAGAAGATGGAAGTTTGTAAACAAGAAATATTGGTTGTGACGTTTTTCTCCCAGGCTGTATCTGTTGACACGGCCAATGCTTGTGGGATGGGACGCCATATTGGTAGTCTGGCCAGAGATCATCGATATACCCTAAATGCTACATGTCCTTGAACATGGTGTCCAGGCCATCTTCGATTGTGTGATATTCTGTGATACTAGATAGAGTCAGGGTGGTCTGGAATGAGGGCCAACGGGAGACAGACGGTTTCTTACCAGTGTCAACTCGCTTGGGTGATGGCACTAGATTACGAAAATTTTATTAACCCCTTGAGCGGGCACCCAGAGGGGGAGGCTAGGGTTCCTGGGAAGCATAACATTCCGCCTGTGATCGTGTTGCAGGTGTGATGGTCAGTCGGCGGGCAGTTGCTCTATATTCCGAAAAAGAGAGAGAGAGAGAGAGAGAGGGGGGGGGAGAGAGCCGAGAAAGACCGAGGGTTGGGCTATACATACATATGTGTATATATATAAAAGGAGCGGAAATTGGTCTGCCCAGCTCGCTTACTACTAGGCTCAGCCTTGCCAGAAATGAAGAGGAAGAAAAAATGAAGTGAGTGGTGAGTGCCAAGGGGGCGGAAGGGGCACAGTCAAAGAGCCCGGAAGAATTGATGCGAGGAATGGTAAGACTCTCTCTCCACCACCTTCATCGCCACGAGGCAGGGGGGCACGTCGACAAGTGTGCTGAGATCACGGAAGTAGTATTACGAAGGAAAAAGGAAAAGGCATGAGTGGATGCCGTTGAAAAGGCTGTTGTTGTAACTATCTACATTTCTTCTCGGAGGACGGGAGGGCCTTGAGATCCGCTCTCGAAGACAACTCCCACGATGCCAAGCTTCACCCCCCTCCCCCCTTTCTCTGGGGCATATCACTGCTCTGCCCGCCTTAGAATACTCCTATATATGAGGTGAACCACATGCCTCTACCTTCACCGTGAAGGCCTCCAAGACACTTGTGTCAATGGTTAACGGAGAGCAGAAGACGGCCCGCGGAGCCCTCTTCCAAAAACCAACAAAAGAAAGCGTAAGTAAAGGAGAGAAGAAACCATATCAATACCCCCCAATAAAGCCCTAGCTCTCTGCGCTGCACCACTCTTCGCTCCTCCTTCTCCCATCCTTTGCAAAAGGCGATGCGCTCCTGCTAGGCCGCAGGCTGGGCAGGCCCTTGAACTCGGCAACCGGAGATGCCGGAAACGACCCGAGCGACGAGAGATCCGAGTCCGACTGCCCACCGCCACCGCTGTTCGCGCATTCGCTGCTGATTGCCGCCGGCGCCTTCTTCCCCAGGGCCACTGGCCGCGCCGAGGTCGGATTCTTGACGGTTCTGAAGACGTCCTTGACGGTGTTCTTCGGAGGCGCGGCCTGTGACGTCGCGTCGAGCTTGCGCTTGCGCCCTCCAGGAGCGCGAGGTTTGGTGGTGGAAGCAGCAGCCTTCTTTGGCTTCTTGGGCTGATTCTGTATCTTCGTGGGTGCGGCCTTCTTCGCGGTGGCACCCGTATTCTTGGCGCCAAAGGACAACTTGCTCTGTGTCTTGACCGGGGCCTGCGTGGAAGACATGGCTGAAAGTCTGGGGCTGGCTCCGGGGGTCGGGATGCCCTGCGCCGCCTGCTCTACGAGCTTGGATCTCTTCCCGTCGGACGAAGGCGTGGCGGGTGCGTCTGGCGGCGTGCTCTGTGACGCTGGAGGCGACGGCAGGCGCACCTCGACCTTGTTCCTCTTGAGCATCTCCTCCTTAATCTGGACGTCTTCGGCACTAAGTTCCTTGGCCTGCGCGGCATCGCTATCGCCGTCATTCCACCGGGGCAGTTGCGCCAGCGTCGCCACGTCATCGCACCGCCCCTTGACCACCAGGTCCCAGCAATCCTTGAACTCAGCGCCCAGCGGGACCGACTCCACGTTCACCCACGCTGTGAAGCCGTCGCGCCTGTTCCTCGTCACCTGGCAAAACTCCCTGACTAGACGGCGCACGCCGGGGATTTTTAGACTCGTGCCCACCACGAGCACCGCATCAGGCCTGCTGCGCAGGTCGGCCATGCTCACACTCCCGATCGCCTCCTCGTCCGGGTTCGACTCGTTGTACAGCACGATGCGCGGTCGTATCCGGCCCACGCCCTGACTCCTCTTGTTGGCGAAGCGGACGCGCAGTTCCTCCTGCGTTTGGCACGTGCTGCACAGTGGCGCCTCGTGGCTCATGAAGCGAGAGCCGTCAAAGTCTTCAAGTTCGCCGCACTTGGTGCACACCGTCTTCTCGAGCCCGCCGTGGAGCTGGATGGTCACCGGCCAGGGGCCCCTGAGGTTCAGCGGCACGTTGGTGGCTAGAGGCTTCATGTTCGTATCGATGCAGTCGACATTTTGGGTGTAGAGACGCATGAGGCGGCCCTCAGCGGCTAGTGACGCGAGGAGGTGGTGGAAAGGCGTCGGGCTCGCGTTCCTCGTGAGTTCCGCGAGCTCCCGCACCATGGTATGGAAGGACTGCGTCGACGAGTCGTCGCGGTAGACGGCGGCGTCGAAGAGGTGCTTCCCAGAGGAGCCCTTGAGCTTATGCTGCGACTTTAACGTCCGGAAAAGACCTGAGCTGGAGCGGAAGTCGGGGATCCCTGCGGAGACGGATATCCCCGCGCCCGCGATGACGACGATCTTCTTCTTCTTGCGCAAGACTTTAAGGAGTCGCTCGAGGTGAGGCGAGTCGTGGCTAGCATTTTCTAGATCGAGGAACTCGGTCGTCCGCACCTTGGGCTGGTGGATGCGGCGCTTCTTTGCGGGAGGGGGCCCGTCGGAGGTGAGACAGGGATCAGATGTGTTGACGCGAATCTCGGCTTCTGGAAGGGCGGCAGTGGCGATAGGGACTGATTTTGCGGGAGACTGCCAGCCGGACGTCGTTGTGGTTATGGACGGTGACGGGTAGCGGTCGGTCGGATCGGTCGGGTCGCTCAGGGCGCTCAAATCGCTCAGGTCGCTCAGGTCACTCAAATCTTCCGAGGTAGGTGGCGGGGATGCTGCTGGTAGGGACGGAGACTGGGAAAGGCAAGAGAGGGGAGACGAGGATATGGAGGAGAGAGAAGACAAGGCTTGGGGGGTGGAATGGTGGCTAGACTCTTCCTCTACTTGGTAGTTCGCTTCTCTTTCCATCTGGGAGCTCGGAAAATCCGACACCGGTTGAAGCTGCTGGTGATCCATGATTTTGGGTGACAAAATGGACGTAAATATGGACGAAGAAATAGACGGAAGAAACCACGCGTACCCGCCCATTGAGGGCAGAAAAGGTGGTTGCAGGTCGAGAAAAGTGTGCGGGGAGGAGAACCGGGGTGAAAGGCTGTCCTTAGATATGGCTCATAGTCGAAGGATGCTGACAATCCGGCAATCGAAAGATGATTAAGAAAGGATGGAGAGAGATCTGATCGACTGAGTGTCTCAGGGGGGGGATGTCGCGAGTCTTTTGAGGCCGTGCAATGCAATTTAGCGGCAAAGGCAATGTCGTCGTCAGTACTGACACAGGTGTTCTGTCGTATGTTGAGGGTAGTGCAGGTATTGGCAGTAGCGATATTACACTAGGGTAGGCGCAATAGTTGTGTGTTGTGGTACGTGTCGGATCGAAGAGTCTCAAGATGAACAAAAGGTAGGTGTGCTGCGGCTATGGAGCAAAAGGAAAATGGATTGATTAGGTGCTCGCCGTAGCGGTGGTTGACTTCGAAGATGTGGGATGAATAAAGGTTCGACTGGGTAGAGAAAAAGCGAGGGCTCGAGGGAAAAGGGGGGCGCTTTAGCCAGGTGCCCGAGGGCTTAGGTCGAAATAGACTGGAGAAATGAGCGGAGAAGGTGGGAAAGAGTTTCCGTTATCCTGGAGGCTCGAAAATGCGAAGGAAGAAATATGCCAAAAGGAAAGGGAAAGAGCACAAGAGTTCCCGGTGGCACCAGCAAGGGGGGGGAATTGCGGACGTGGAGGTCGGAGCGCAGCGTTGGATGATGGAATTCTAGCCGAGTGGGATTCAGACCCAGATAACAAAACAGAAAGACTGAAAAGGAGCTCACGGGCGGCTGATCGGCTAGCTGTTGTTAGAGTCTGGTATTATTACCGACACGACGCAGGCTGTGGTTCGCAAGGAACAGGAACCCAGTGGATCGACAGCAGCAAGAGCACACAGACACAGACACAGACACAATCGAGGTCGACAACTGCACGATAGGATAACACTCTTCTCTTGGTGCTAACACCCGGCTGAAGGCCCGGTTCGGGTCCAAGTTGTACTAGCCGGACCTCACAGAACATCACTCTACGTGTACACTACATTCTGGGTAAAATGGCTCTCAAAACCCGACGTACACTAATTTGCCTGACACTGCGTCAACTTATCAAGTTAAAGTTTACTTTTGCATTGTGGCGCACCTCAAGCCTTGACGACACCAAACAACCAACAAAAAGTCCACGATGGTAGCCTCGTGTGATCCGCAGGGCCAGACACCACGTTTTTCATCCAACGCCTCGCTACTCCGTAAAATCGCAAGCGCAAAAGTGTCAGTCGGCTCGCATTAGAGCATCCTTTGGTGCTGCTGGTGGTGGCTAGACGTCAACATCGGGACGAGTCTCCTCCGATGATACATGGGACAGATAATAGATTGTTCCCGTGCAGCACCCCACAGTTTATCGGACCAATGTCGTTGCGTCATTTCTGCTCTGTTTCTTCTCCGTTGCCCGGTCCACGACAGGCGGGGCGGGACCTGACGGACATGATGACGGGAAGGCTTTGGGGTGGGTGCCCAGCATGTGCCCCGGCACGTGCACCGCTGAAGTGGGTGAGTGTGCTTAGTCACCAGCGAAAAACTCCAAGCGTCCCAGTCCTAGTGTGTATAGTGTCAGTCCATCGTATACACTGTGGCTTCCACTGGATTGCAATTGACGAGACGTCGGCTGCGCTGCTGAGCTCAAACTCACTTGATGCATGTGCATTCAGTCTATATGAGTGCTTCCATCCTACACTGGGTGCTTGTGGATGATACTTGCCATCCCATAGACTGCTTCTCAATCATAGAAAAAGTCGCATACACCAACAGGACACTTCACTTGCGGAATACCAGCACAAGTTCAAACGAGAAACTCTGTATATCTATGCGCTAGCATAACAGCCTGGGCTGGGAAGGCGACTGGCCCTGGCCTCCCGCTCCCTGGTCTTGACACCCTGAACGAACTGAATTGAACTTTCAGATTCAGGGCTCCAGTCTCTGCTTGCTCAAGGGTTTTTTTATGTGCAAGCACCTATATAAACCTTCTCTACGCTTCCAACTGCATTCTTTGTCTCAAGTTCGAATACCTGACCCTGGCCCCCCTCCGCTCAGGCCAGGCTCAAGAACGGAACACCAACCTTCAAGCAGCCATCTTGAATTCGCTTAGCTTCAACTTCTGCCCTGCCGCCGACCTGAGCTGAAGAGAAACATCCGCCATATCTCTAGCAATGCGCCGGGCTCGAACCTCGAACCTCAGACTAAGTTCCGAATCCTCTCACCATATCCACCTACATACGAGACGCTACGGTCATCAACCAACGGAAGATGGCGGTTCCTCAAGAGGCACAAATGACCTCTAATAGCATGCCGTTCATGGACGGTGGCTTGCCTCCAGTCCTCCCAAATGTGGATGATCTATTTGGCGAGGATGTCGAGCTCAACCTGGCCATAGCCTCTCTCGGAAAAGACCTCCGACAGCGTATAGATCATATGCGCCAGCGAGGATCCTGCCAGTGCGTTCCTCCTCAAGTTGCACGCTCCACGCCCCCGCTGAGGAGGAACCCCTCCAACCCCCTCCAGCCGAGAGACACCACTCCAATATACATGTACTGACAAGTATCCACCTATAGAACGGTCGCATGGTCTCGCGCAGGAACGATAGCGTCTATCACACAAGATGGACTTTCTCTAGACCTGAGGCACCTCTGTTGCGACCCGAATGATGGCTCGTGGCATCTCAGCGAGCCTACCCGTTCTGAGCTTGTTGTGGGCACTGAGAGTGTCCCACTCGTTCACCTGGCCTGGAATGCGGCAAACGTCCCCGAGCTCGCTGTTGTGGACGCAGCTGGGAGGGTCACTCTGCTCACCTTCACTATTGCCGTGAATAAGCCATACATCTCGAGAAGGTGGGATCATGACGCCATTGACGACCTGAATGCCATCGCCGGCACACACTGGCTTAGCCCGGTGCCACCTTCGCGCCAGTATAATGTCCAGCATGGACCCGCCATCCGAGACAACAATCGCTACCGCTATGAGAACTCATTTATGCACAGCTTCGGCCCTTTCCACCCGAACCCTTCAAAGAGCGCTCTCCTCTGTGCCACCGCGAACGGGCAGCTGAAGCTGTTTTATTCTCAGAGTAACAACAGGGTCGAGGAAACGACCGTAGACTTGGTGAGGATAAGCTCCAGTGATGATATCATCAGCCATGCCTCGATATGTTCCGACAAAAGTGAGTGGCTGTTGGAACTTTGTCCTCTTTAAATCCGCTGCATCCTGTCAGGAGACGGCTAACGGGTTGTGTAGATGTCCTGTATGTTGTGCTGGCCAATGCCGCAAAGCAGCTTCGTCTGGTTAGAATCAACCTCCAGTGGGGACAGAACCAGGCGGAGAACAAGCCCCCGGGAACTGTCCCCTTAAACCCAACCCTCTCTCAGCGCCATCTGGCTTATACCAGCTGGCACCAAGCTACTCCCGGCGGCTCTCCCCTTGACTCTGCCATGGGCCAAATCTCTCTCTTGGAGATATTTCCCTCGACTTTAGAAAACGATGCGCAGTCGTGGTCGCCACCCGTTATCGTCACTGTCCGGTCCTATCTCCCTTCTCCAGACTCTCCTTACCAGGAGGTGCAGAGCGTCATCGACAGGTGGCAAGTCCTACTTGACCAGCCTCAGTCTATCCACCCTGCATTTTCATCCCTTGGCAGCCAGAAGCAGCATGGATCCTCCGAGTTGCAGGTAAGATGAAACACACTCTGCCTCTTGCTGGCGTCCTTTGGAGTAGAAGTAGCAATCTCACGTATCATCTTAGCCGACCACAAGACTGCAGCGAGCCGAACCCTTGGTATTCAACAAAATCATCGTAGGCCTGCAAGCTGTACAGTATGGAAAGGTTATCTGCATTACTTTTTCCGACGGCACAGTTGAGTACCGTGACCGTATAACGATGAACGAGATATATCACGAGCCAGACCAAGACCGCGTCATGACCCTTCACCAAGTCGGGTTCTCGTTTACTGACCCTACTCCATGTAAGCCCTACTCCCAAGATCGTTTTGGTGTGAGGGAGACGTTGTGTGCTAATCTAGAGTGTTCCGTCTCCAGGTCTGCAAGCCGTTGTGTCTCCGACCAACTGCTCGCTGGTGCAAGTGTGCCCTGATGGCGACATCAAGTGGAAGGCGCTACAATATACCCAAGGGGACATTGGGAACTCGAATCAGGACCGTAAGTCGAGCTTAGTATCCCCAGCCATGAACCTGTCCCATTGGGCTCAGCGTCTGCGTATCGACTGTTCTAACAGGCTCTAGCCAACTACATGCCTACTATCGCTGGCCTTACTGTGGCTACCGGCTCAGCTATCTACTATGCCAGCTGTTTCAATGACGTGCTGGCAGTAGCCCGGACTTTCGCGGACAAGAAACGTGAGGCTTTCTCCCGTCATTACCACCTTACGAACAACCGCTGACGCAGAAGACAGGATTCGCGTACGACTTTGCGAACGAGGTAGTGAATATGCTCAAGGTGGGCGTGGACTACTCGGAGGAAAGTCACCATGACAATCTTGTCAGGAACACGTCCCTGCAAATGTGCCTGAGTATCATCCATCACCTCGGGTTCCGCGGGCAGTATAAGCCCAGGTCGTTTGGCAGCAAGTTTGCTAGCATAGCGTTAAACGCCAGAAATATCGTTATCCTCGTCACGATTGCGAGTAACACTCCAGCGAACATCAGAGAAAAGTTGAGTCCGCTGGACGAACCTGGTAAGCCCCTTTTCCCCTCTCTCCCCATGGAACATATCTGGGCTGTACGGCATGCTTGCCGCGTCGACAATGTTACTAAAACGGTGAAACAGAAGTGGTAGACGTCCTCGCTGGATGCGCGAAGTGGTCCAGCGACTTGCTCTCCTGGCTCGCGGACTCCCTCTTCAGCCTCGTCGACGACCCCAAATTTACTGGCTTGATCAAGGATCAGAACAAGTTTTCTGTGGTGTCGAGTTATCTCCAGGAGAAGAACGACGTCGCCCTCCACCTCCTCCTCTGCTCCTCGTCGCGAGGCCTTCTCGTGGCCGTCTGCCGACGCCTCCAGCACCTCGACTCCCTCGGCAACAACGTGATCGGATTCTGGAAGAAGAAGGCGCTCGCGCAGGCCCAGGCGGAGGGCCGGGTCCCCAACATGGCGCTGCACAAGGCGTACCAGCGTCTGCAGCAGGTGACGGCGTCGTCGCTCGTGCGGGCGCAGGAGTTCGAGAAGCTCCTCAACAGCCTCGGACAGGACATCAGGTCGACGTACTCGGGCACGCTGGGCGTCATCATGGCGCGCGCGGCGAACCAGCCGGCGCCGCAGCCCGGCGCGGCCATCAGCAAGCAGCTCGACGGGGCGATCAAGCACGCGCAGGCGCAGTGCGAGGTGGGCATGCTCTTAGGGGCGCAGCTGCACCCCATGTTCCGCAAGGCGCTGGGCCAGTTCTTCGCGAACCACCTCGCGGCGTTCCGGGCGACCGTCGACCCGGCCAAGCTCTTCTTCCACGACTACGGTCTGCTCGAGGTGGCGGCGGACAGCGAGGCGAGTCTGCGGGCTAGGCGGGCGAGGGCCACGCACGTGGACGTGTTCCGGAAGGTGGAGATCGCGGAGGGGGGCCGGCTGAACGGGGTGCCGAACGCGGCGACGGGGGATCTGGGGAGGACCGGGGTGGCGGGTTGGAACGGTCAGTGGAGGCGGTGTGCGCGGTGCGCGTCGGTCATGGAGGACCTGGTTAGCCAGAGGGCCGGGTTCAACTATGTGCTGATGCAGCAGAAGAAGTGCGCCTGCGGGGGCAGCTGGAGCCTGTTGCCTAGGGAGGCGCTAGCTCGATGAGAGAAGCTTAGGTTTCGGGCAGCCCTTGGGAGTGAGTGTTTGGAGTGGTCGTTGAGGCCCGTTGGGAGGTGTATGGGGGGTGACTATGCTTGGCTTGTTAGTGCATCGAATGGTTTTGTGGCCGATGTGGACTGGCGATTAGGGAACATCACTTGTGTTGAAGAGAAGATAAAATATTCTTTGTTCTGGGGGTATCATAACGTCGTTATACAAAGGCCTAATCCATCCAGGTGTCCACTCTCTCCGGATCGCCACCGACAGGTAGCCTACCACTTGCACTCCTCGCCCCCGCCCTTTCTCCCCTCATTGGGCTTGGATTATTCTCTACTCTGAGTCCTTTAAAGCCTCGTTCGCTGGACTCGTGTTTTATGGCGAAGAGTCTCCCTGGAAATCCACGGCACGGCTCTCCTGGCCGGCGACCTCCTCGTCGAGCTGGACGTTCTTTTGCAGCTTGGTGAGCTGCTCCTGGAGCTTCTCCTCGGTGTCCTTGCCCTGAGCGCCCTCGATCTGGGCGATGAGGACCTGGAGTTCCAACTTGAGAACCTTGTTCTTGATTTTGCTATAGCACAACCTGTTAGTTTGAACTGCCTGCCATTTTTCACCCCCTATTCATTTACAAGCTCCGGACCACGCAGATGGGAGAAAAAAGGGAGCTAGGGAGAGGGCAAACTATACCCGATCTGCAGGGCCTGGCCCTCGGGGGTGTCCTGCCCGCCGGCAGCCTCGATGGCCTCGTTGAAGCCGCCCGCCTGAGTCTCGGCGTTCTCGGCGGTCTTGCGGGCGGCTTTCAGGATGGCGATGTCGTTTTCGCTCACGGCTTCGGGGTTCGCGCGGAAATCCTCGACCTGGTTTTTTCAACCCCGATTGGCTAAGTTTTAGTTCCTAAATCTTCGTGGCAAGGGAATAAGGAGAGAGGGGCGAGGTTGGAAAAGAGGAACACGGGCCCGGCCGGGAAGAGGGAGGGAAGGGTATCCATACGGGGAACACCTGGGCTACTTCGGCAAGCGCGTTCCCGGCAACGCCAGAGGAAACCTGGAAGTCTGCGTAATCCTGGACCTGGAGGAGGTACACGCGCTTCTGATGAGGGGCCGCGAGGACGGAGGTCGCAAGGGCGAGGATGGCGAGCTTGGGGAAGTACATCTTGCGTGACTAGGAGCTAGGATGGCTTGGGTGGGGGAAGGTGGATGGCGTTTGGCACGGATGAGCAAGAAACGTCCTTTGCAGAAATAAGTGGAAATATGGAAAGAAAGAACAGTCCAGCTGTATGAGAAGCGAAAGAGAAGTGACCCCGGCTGTTCACAAAGGGAGAAGGAAAATGAAGCTGGAGACTGGTCGTGCGCGAAATGATTGATATTGAGTAGTGGAAGCATTGGGAAGACACCAGACGACATCGTGGACTATTTATACATGAGCGTCATCCTGCGCCTCACGGTTTCCATGTCCGCCATGTTGAGCGACGCTAAACACGAAGAGACTAAGATACCCGACGCTCGAACAAATCGTTGGCATTTGAGCCAAGCTCCCAGTCCGAGCTCCAGGCGTTTCGTGAACCAGAAACATGCTCCTGTCCGGCCACTATCTCCCAAAATAGTGCTGTCAGGGATGTACATGGAACAATGGGAACTGGGGCGAGCTTCACTTATTCCCGGTCTGCGGTCGCCTCGGGCGCCAGTTGGCCCACTACATCACCCATGCACGATCGATCTCCGAGTCTGGGGCAGGGATGCACGATGGGGGAAAAGGATAATACGAGTAATGGTGAGACTTTGTGGGGAGATACTTGAACCTCCTTGGACTAGGCGAGGGTCTGTAACATGCCTGACGGCGCTCGGGGTCGCATTTAGGGGCACGCCAAGATGGTCGCCCGAAAAGGATTAATGGATCCTCGGAGCTCGATATACGGATCACCTTCCCTCGAGGCGGGCGATCTGTAGATTGTACGAAAGTACGAGTAGAGTATGCAGATCGTGGATGCGTGCTGATCCCAGCGTGCGTCGGTGGTGTTCGACATGAATTGTTGACCGAGGAGTCAACATCAAATGGTCGATTGCTGTGCTGGTGTTTACTTTCGTCGTGGTGTATTTTCTAGCAGCTGCGTGCCTGTATCTGTACGTAATCGAACAAGCACCACGATGACCGTGAGTCTCCTCCCAGTGTCGTCTCAACGTCTCCACCACGACGGGGACAGGCAGGGACTCACTTCATAATGCATCTGATGCAAACAAGTAAAACGTCTAAATTCAGAGCGCTCACACTCTGACCAGGTTCTCCAACCCGCCCACATCACGATGAACCCGCTCGCTTCGACCTGCCGATTAGCCGTCCGGCAGGTTGCCGCTGCCACCCGCATTCCCCGGTCGACGCCTAGAAGTAGATACTTCTCAGTTTCATGTCCCAAGAACTCAAGTGCGGCCCCAGCCAGTCCCGCAAACCTGCCGTTAGAGGGAATTCGTGTTCTTGACCTGACGAGAGTCCTTGCCGGAGTGTGTCTTGCGCCGTTCTTGCTCCTCCCTTTGGTCCCCCACTTCCAGATTCCGCGATGAAACTCTCACTGTGGGAGATGTACGAAGAAGAGCTGACAGTTGAGCCCATGTCCGACTCTCTTAGCCGTATTGCACGCAGATTCTTGGTGATCTGGGGTGAGTGTCGCTTCGTGTCTTTCACTTAGCAGCAATAGTCACACTGCCTTTTGCTTTGATCTGTTACCCTAGACCGGTATGAACCTTGGCTGAACCTGCCGCAGAGCCGAGGTTATCAAGGTCGAGCACCCC